>JAXQQM020067340.1:0-72870 GCA_034641835.2 Pinus albicaulis
ACCTTGAAGGTGAAGCAAAGGATTGGTGGATCATCCATCTAAGACACACAAGGGTTTCTACTCTCTTTGAGTTTTCTCGAAGATTGAACAGGAGATTTGGAAAAAGGAGGGAGGAGCCCTCACCACCAGTTAATGAGGCATGTACCAGCGATGTTGAGTCCATGGAGGAGCAGCCTTCATCTTCAAAAGTTTGGGAGGCCAACAGTTATGAGGAGGAAACTCTTACAGCCTTACAAGGAGCTTCCAAATTTCACCAAGGTATGACTAAAAATCCATCTCTTGTCATTTCAGCAAACACTTTGGATGGGTCTATATCATTGCATGCAGTTGATATAGAGCAGAAAAATAACACTGCATTGAGAAATGATGGAGAAAGGAGGAATCATTCCTCATGTGAGCATTCAAAGAGTAGCTTCATTCAGGAAGCCATGAAGGAAGCAGTGAGAGTGAGTAGACATATAGAGATAAGAAACTCTTTCTCATCTCTAGATGACACTCTCTCAATGAGCATGCCACAACTCAAAGAGAGACTTCTACTGGCAGTAGATCCAAGGCCTCTTTGATTTTGGAAGGACATGCATGAGGAGGAGATCTCCCAGAGAGATTTTAGTAGAGGTGCACTCCCACACATCATGGAGTGCAAGATTCTTCATCAGTTTGAGGAGGTACTTCCCTTCTCACAGGAACAGATAGTAGATGGAGGACATATTCAGATGGATAACATCTCTCATGACTATGTTGGACATTCCTTGAGCCATGCACATCATGATGGGAGGTTTTTTCCTACCACCTATTTGGATCCTCATTGGGTCAAATTGATCCTCAGGAAGTTTTCATTTCAAGATCCCATGAAGTGCATCAATTTGATTTGGGATGATGGTATCCCTCATGGGAGGAGTACCAAGATGGAGGGTGGAAGAAGATATCCACAATTTGTTGAGTGGATGTGGATGGGGAGCAAGAAGCTAGTAAGCTACTTGCAGATTTATGATACCGGGTAGTAGGAGGCTTGGCTATGCTGGTTACTCTTGAAGGAGTTTGGCCATCACTTGGCATACTCTCTTTCCGAGGGTATGAGGATGGAAGGGATGTGGCAGGATGCTGGCATCATAGAGCAACAAAGAGTATGGGTACATAGTGATGATACAACACTCATGTCATTCACTATGTCTTCATCACATATCTTACACGATGAGAGCATGAGGAAGCAGCAAGGACATTTTTTGCTGGGGTTATACTTGGGAGAGAAAGAGCAGATTTTCTCTCATTTCTTGTATGATGTTGTAGGAGTAGGAGATGGCACTATCATGGTGCAAAGGGGATACTCCTTGACCTTTGATGATCAAGAATCATTTCCACCTTGGGGGAGATTCCATATTTGCAGCAACATTATTGGAGAGTTGCCCATCTATGTTGGAGAAGCTGAGGGCAACATCATTGTGCCACCTAGAGATTATCTAGTGCCTCATTCAGAGGAAAGAGGAGCTCTTTCTCCAAATAGAGGTATTCTTGCATCTTTGCAAGGAAGTCCCCAGGATCTCATGGATGGAGATCAAGGAAAAATTCATGATCTATCTGTGCCATTGTTGAGGAGGTGTAAAACTAGGGAGACACAAGGAGGAAGCAGGGAGAAGACCCAACATCATGAGATGAGTACACATCCCTACTCAATTCTAGAGGTTGATGCACCTATGGAGGTGATTGTATTGTGTAGTGGAAGCATGGAAATATTTTTTCATTCATATATGCAGTCACCACTTGATGATGATGTCTCACTGCATGGAGACATTTTTCTGAGGATACCACTGGATCAGCAGATGATGAGATATGCTTCACATGTTGAGGCACCATTCATTGATTTCAGAGGAGTGGAGACCTTGGGGGATAGCTTCACAGTGCTGAGAGCCTTGGGAAGACTCAAGGAGGAGAGAACCTTTCTCTCAACATCATTTGTACCCACTCTCATTTCAGATTCTGTGCTGTGGCAGAAGCAGCAGGGGGAGGATAGCAGCCTTCCAACTTGCATCTTTGACATGGGAGATGTCAAAGAAGGAGACGACCATATGATAGATGTCCTTCATGAGGAACCATCAGCGCTGTCACTATGGGAGATAGATCCATGTTGGAGCTCCGGGTTGTTGATGGAGTATTCCCAAGATCATCTTACTTGCATGATATTGACAGATCAGCATATGAGGAGATGCATAGATCATGTGCAGATGGAGGAGATACATAACTCTTTGGAGGAGTTAGCACAACCACCTATTTTCTCTCGAGGATGAGAGGAGACTCATTTTTGAGCCACTCCATTTGCATGAGAAAAGCTTATGGTGAGGGTATAGTTTATATGCATGATGATTTGTATATTCATCCCTTAACCATATTTGTATAGGATGTTGCTCCAAGGAGGAGCATTCTTCTTTCTAGACCCCATGGTCTATTTGAGGCCATGAGCACTAATGGTGACCACTCCCTAGGAGGACCTGGGGAGGAAATTTATTTTGGAGGACCTACTCACCTTGCACCATATATCATTCACTTCCTCCACACATTTGAGGAGAGTAGGATAGCAAGCAAGTAGTTGAGAGGCCACACTTTTTGTCACACTCTTTGGCAGTTGAGGGTCAAACTGCATTGGTTACAATTGAGGGACCATTTCCCTTCTCCCTTGTTACATATGATAGAAAGAATGGTTTTCATTATGGTTCATTATGTTGATTTTTTCTTTGTATTTGTTGAGAGCATGATTGGGGGAATGGCACATTGGTTGGATGTGTCCTTTGGGGGAGAGATCTCCCACATTATTTGCATTGCATGTTCTAATGGGAGCATGAGAGCACATGTGGCCACTACAGCAACATATTTATTTCCATTTGAGGTGAGACATATTATTTATTGGATGCCATATGGTGGTGACTACCAACTCATCACATATGAGATGATTTGGGACAGCATGTTTCATAACGCTGGAGAAGACATCCTTGGAGGTCTAGTCTTCATTTTTCCACTTAAGGGAAACATTGTTGCAACCCAATATTAGCATACACTCTGCACTTATTCTAAGTGGAGAGGAGGATAGTGTGGGGTAGGCTATTTTATCTACCAAGATCAGATTTTCAACCCACCTACATTGCGGGAGCCAAAGGTGGAAGATGATTGTCAGGAGTTGCCATGTTGGGAGGTAACTCACTTTGTATGGATGATTGCTTGGGGGATGGAGGATCTACATGAGGAAGATGTTCCTAAACATATTTCAGACTCCATGCCTTGGGTGGATATTCTTCAGTTCTATCCTTGCAGTTGCTTGAGGACAAGAAACATTTTGGAGGGGAGGATTGTAATGTTCCCATTTTAGCTCATAGCTAAATGGAACATTAAAATTTTTCTTTTATCATATTGCAGCCAAATAAATGGGTAAGGAGGCCAATGTTTATTGAAAACATGAATAAAATCCCTCACATGTGAAAAGGGATAGACATAAGAACTTGATTTTTCACCCTCAAGTGTGAAATGGGGCAAATGCATGAAGACAAGGTCAGGTTTGACCAAGTCAACAACGCTACCATAGGAGGAGTGGCTTACTCTAGAAGACATCGCAGTGTGAATGAGGAAGAGGATATTTGGTGGAGTAAACCCTAATGGATGGGGCCCATGGAGAGAGAGCTTTCACTTTTTTAGAAGGAGGGCAAGGCAACCATTGTTACTCATGCTTATTTTGATTCATATCATTGTCTATTGAGACAATTGAGCATTCTTTGTTGTTTAGAAAGAATTACCAGAGGAATTCCTGTTTAGGATTATTTCACCTTCTTAAGAGGCCTCTTGAGGGATTTCTCAGATTTTCCTCACATCCAGGCTTGTGGCTAAGCATCCTCCATCAAGAAAACATTATTTTTGCAGTAGAGTAATGTTGTGTTGCTGGGTGTTGTAGTGAGGGTTCACTACATCACTTCCATCAGCTATTTTCAGAGGAGGAGCCCCTCCTTCCTTTGAGATATCAGATTGGAGATATTCCAGAGCTCATTGCAGACTTTGGCACTAAGGCCAAGCATTTCTCTTCACCAACAGCGCATTCCCTTCTATAGACTGCGTTATTTCTGAGTGTGTTTGCAGTGGAGACTTGCTCCACATGTTCGAAGGGTGAGATATTAGGTGAGAGGATCAGCCTTTCATCCTAGAGATCCATTGGAGGAGATCTTGTCATTGATTGCAGCATATTCAGTCTTCTCCATTTGTTTCTAGTTCTTGAGTTGCTGCAGCTACCCAGCAACTCTGGCATTTCTGCAGATTTGCCATTTTGAGCGTATTTTAGCCAATCCCTTTGAAGATTGTGTATTGTGTGTTTTCAGGGGTTGAGATGTTGCTCCCCCTTCTTTATTTGAGCCATTATTGTCACATCTATGTATTAGTGACAATTCACAGCAGTTCCTCCTCAAGTATTGCGCAATCATAGCTAGAGCCTCTTTTATGTAGCAATATTTCTCCATATTTCATGTACATGTTTCATTGAGGAGGCATTGTTTAACTTGAGAGATCATTTCCTCGAGATCTTGTACACATTTTTTGTTGCTATTATCTAATTTAATGGTTATGTAGATCTTCTTGCATTTTGGGTTTTAATTCATTCACTGCTATTTCCAGCTCAAGTTCATGTATTGTTGAATCCTTGAAGGAGAAATATTTCAAGCTCTATAGATAGAGTCTGCAGATGGCCAGGTAGCCTCTGGTTCTCATCATTTTTCAAAGGTGACATATCTAGTAAATGCCCCTGTAGTCAATCTCTAGAATAAAATTTTGATATTCCTAAAAAGGCGATATTACACCCTAGGGGGGTCTTCCATCATGGATCTCATAAATGATGATAGGTAGTGGACAGTGGCCGAAGACTCTGTCATTTCGACATTCGAAGGGGGGATTTCTATGGGAGTGGATCTATCCTCTAGTTCTGTTGAAGAAAAATGCGTAAATAATAGAGTGGTGGACTCCTTATACTTGGCCTCAAATTGGCGAACTACTGCTAGAGAGGTGTGAAACTCCTCGAGGAAGGGACAAAGGTGAGTATAGTGGCCATGGAGATCACACAAAGGACAAGGTTGGTTGGTGTGAATAGTCTTGGGGTTCTTGGCTATAGTTGAGGAAGAAACAGAGACTTCAAGGACCATAGACTCGGGGAACGCAACATTGACCATGGGCTTGATACGAGGCAATTCGGGCAATGATGGGTGGCATGACCGACAACATCACACAAAGCACACAAAGGTGTATGATTTGGAGGCTGAGGAGGAGCATGGTTTTTTTAGGAAGCCTTGTCTTTAGGTGCCTTCTTGCGAGATTTTCCCCCTTTACTTGAAGTTGTCGCAACAGGAGGAGGTTCCTGTTGAGGTGGTTGAGGCACAGTAACAGAGGGAGGGGTCATGTGGATTAGTTGGACTAGGGTAAAAGCAAGATAAGGTTTGGGTTCACTAGGTGGGGTAGCAGCTGGGGGATCAATGTACTAGACTGGGATCCCCAGGGTCAATTTAGGAATAGATAAGGTAGCCATAATAGGTACCGAAAACACTACATGAGGGGGAGCTAGTAACAGTATATAACTGGAGGGGTAGTGGCCAAGAAGGACAACTTCGAGATGGTTAAGGCCAGGAGGAGCCGTGCTGGGAGGGTAGAGAGGCTCACAGATACTACCTGCAAATGAAGGGCCAGGAGGAGGGGGTACTGAAGGCTAAGTCAAAGTGCTAGGGGCAGGTTGCGAAGGGCAGGGCTGCTGACTAGCTGAAGCGGGCCGATTGAGGGAAGCCCAAGATGATTGCATCATGCAAACATTCGAAGAGCTTGGATCAAATACAGGAGGAGGAAGACCAGGGAAACAACCAAGAAGAGAGGAGTCTTTGTAGACTCCAAGTGAGACATTGGTCAAAGCTTCAACGGTTTTCTTATTGGCCACCAAAGAGATGATGAACTCAAGGGAGGTTTCAGACTTCGGTTCATAATATGTCAACTGGTCAATGGTGATTATATTTCTGTTATCAGGAAAGGACATCTTGTGGTGAACCGTAGATGGGAAACAGACATTGCATAAGTGTAGCTACTTTTGAATCCTTAGTTAAACTGAGAGGGGGGGGGGGGTGAATCAGTTTAACACATACATGAGATTTTTAAACTTTTCATCAAGCTTATTTACAACTTAATTTTATAACCATATTAATATGTGAACTATCTTAATATGTAGCAGCAAGTATTAAGTTAATGTGACATCAAAATTATTATGAGAGCAACAAACATTAAGCAGATTGGATAGAATATATCAACACATAGGCAACACACACAGAGACAGCAGATATAAATGGAAACCCATAAAGGGAGAAAACCACATCTTATTATTTTTGTGATGCAAAGGCAAGCTCCAACTCCCTTAGCGCCACTGTTTTTCTGCAGGAACCAACCTACAGGAGGCTCCAACCTCAGTCAGCGACAATTGAAATCTATCAAGCTTCAACTTGATAGGGAAGCTCCAAATTATTCAATTTATCAAAATAAAATATTTGCTGATTTACCTTAGATATCAGCTCTGTTCTGTAGCATCTCTTTCTGCTCTTCCTTTTTCTTATCTTTAGTGCCTCAATTCTTCATACTCTGCGTTCTCTAACCTCTTTCTACACATCAATGTGATATGCTTTATACAGTTTTCCTCATAACAGTTCGTATTCCACAGGGAATTCAAAGTGAATAGCCTTGAATCTTTGCCTTCTGCCTCCTCACTTCTTTATCTAGCTCATTCAGAAAATCTCAGCAATTTATATAACTTTCAGTTTTACAGTGGAGTTTTATTTACTATGGAGACTTTCCAGTGCATCACAAACAATATAAACCAATAAAAAACGTATTCATTCAGTTACAATGAGGATTACAAATCAATCCATTCAATTTTGGATCACCATGAGTTTGTCTTTTCTGTGACTGTGTCTGTCCTTTTCGGCTTTGCTTGCTCTCTTGTTCAATGCCGTGGTGTAACTGTTGCATATATGTAACTGCACTTTTTATAAAATGAAATTCAATTCTCGGCATAATAATAAGGTGTTTTTAACATATAAACTGCCACGTTGTATAACTCAGATAACTCTTGGAAATATAACAATAATAAATCATTTTAATACATAAAATTCCCTTTCGGGCCCACTCGTGGAGCTTGCTTTATTTTCTGATGCGATGCATCACCTCTTAACTAATTTTGATTGCAATTAATCGCAATCGCAACTGCCAGTTACATGTTTCGATACTCTTCTTTCACTGCAATGCAATGATTCACTGTTCACTGCACTTTACTGTGTTGATGCGATGAATCGTTTCGATGCGATGGTTCACTATTCACTTCTCTTCACTGTGCCGATGCGATGAATCGCTCCGATGCAATTGTTCAATGTTCACTACTCTTCACTGTGCCAATGCGATGAACCGCTCTGATGCGATGGTTCACTGTGATGCCAGAACTCAAATAGGTATGAATCATAGTTCATAAACCCATCGAGTCCGCATCTTCATCATAATCGCAATCGAAACTTTCATTGATATGCTCTGCTGTCATACTTTTCTTCGATGCGATTCGTGAGGGTCCCACCTTATAGGACTTCATTTGTATTAAACCCAAACAATAGAGCACTACATATATATATATATATATATATATATATATATATATATATATATATATATATATATATATATATATATATATAGATACATATATATATATATATATATATATATATACTTTAGTCCTTGTATATAAAGTACTACCTTATATATATTGCGTATATATAAAACGTGAACGCTTCAGCTTTTATGTATCCTCCAGCTGGGAGTTAATATTCTAGGAATTTCATGGTAGGGGGTCCCACTTGTATATTAACTTTGGTTTATATTCAAACATTAACTTGCAGGTTTCATGCCAAAAACACTGTATCCGCATCAAACTCATTTCAACATACATACATGAAATCAACCTTTAATAGCTCAATAAACCAAGGTTCTCCTTTCCGTGATTAAATCCCACTATATATATATGCTCCAACACCATCCGTTATATATATTGCTTAAGTCTAAAACCACAAACTTTGGTTGAAGTGCATTACATGCGTTTATATGTATGCCACCACCACACTATCAGCTAACTCCATACCCCTTCATGCCTATGGTTCCATTATCTCGTACCAACTTGGGTATGTATTCTTTCTATATATATATATATATATATATATATATATATATATATATATATATATATATATAAAATTCCCCGACCAATGTGAAGACCAATGTATTAACTTTAACATAAGCCCAGCCCACACCTCATTTCATATAGGTTTCGAATTTATCACAATATATAAATATATATCACCATGTATGCATATTCCCCAAGTCAAGCGTTAAAACCATTAATATTTGACCCGTATTATGTCATGAAACCTTTATAATAAACAAATTATCACCACGCTCACCATTGAATATAAAAACCATATATTAAATTAAAATGTCGGCCCCACAGCTACTTTCCTCGAGTTAAGTCTTGTCTATTGCGCGATCGTGGCCACTGTTGATTCCCCAACACCTTTGATTGGATGGATAGAACGCTTATCGTATTTTTTCAATCTCCGAGCGTTAATGCTCCAAATTCACGCGATAAACATCATTTTTACAAACCACTTTTGGCCACGCATCAGTCCATAACATACATCGCATTCAAAAAGGTGAATTCATATTACCTCTTAAGGGTAGCACGATACAGGTTGTTTCTTCCACTGAAACCGTCATCACTATTCCTCCTGGTTCTGTCTTTGACTCAGGGTTCCGGTATTTTATAATTTCATGTCAATTTTTTATTAAACCTTCATACTTCGTTTAAATGTACAGATTTTGCTTTATCCCATATACACCTCACCCCACTATTATTTAGCTTCTCGGTTTTGCCTCTGCTTGATCATTTCACTGTTTGTTAATGGCTTTACCTCTATATTCTCTGTCTCCGCCTCTACTGCTTGACCGTTTCATCTCACGGCTCTGCCTCCTCTGGTTCTGCCTCCTTTCTCTGTCTCCGCATCCTTAGTCTTTTACTACCTTGCTTCTTTTGCTACTGCTCGACCCTCTTTGCATCTTGCTGCCTTTTTTTCTCTCTCTCTTCTATGATGTCTCCTTTTCCATCAATGACAACATTTCCAATAGTCTCCCCCTTTGGCATTGATGGCAATACACTTCCTCTGCTTACCTTTGAGGACCCTTTCTTCTATTGCTCACTTTTCCTCCCCCTTTGACATCAATGGTAAAGGGTTGCTCATTTCCTAGTGTGCTTTTAAATCTCGTCCATGTTGCTCTGATCATGAGGACCTGTTTCATGCTTTGTTTAGTTGCTCTAGCCTTTTTATAGCTCTCTTTTTTGAATGATCTCCCCCTGGAATGATGTCTTATTTTCTGTTCTCCCCCTGGAATGAAGCTTTATTTTTCTTTCAGAGAGTAGTATCTGAAGACACTACCCCTAGTTTGTTTCTCAGATATTCGAATGGATCTCTAGCAAGAGGTTTTGTGAATATATTTGTTGTTTGTTCTTTTTTTGGCACATATTCCAACTTCACTACCTTCTGTGCTACTTGCTCTCTTAGGAAATGGTACTTGATTGGGATGTGTTTAGTTTTTGAATGAAGTACAGGATTTTTTGAAATACTTATAGCACTTGTATTATCACATTTGATAGAGATAGGTTCATCAATGCTTACCTTCATGTCTTGGAGGGTTTGCTTCATCTACATGACTTGTGTGCAACATGCTGCTGCTGCTATGTATTCTGCTTCTGCTGTAGATAGAGAGATAGATGTTTGTTTCTTGCTTAGCCATGCCACTAGACTTTTTCCCAAGTAGAATGCACCTCCACTTGTGCTTTTCCTGTCATCTACATAGCTAGCCCAATATGCATCTATATATGTTGTCAATGTGAAGCTCTTGTATTTTAGATACCATAGCCCATGTTGTATAGTTCCTTGTAGATATCTAAATATTCTTTTGACTGCTAGAAGGTGATTTTGTTTTGGTGCTGCCTGATATCTAGCCACAAGTCCAACTGTCAACATAATGTCTGGTCTAGATGTTGTTAGGTATAGCAAACTTCCTATCATGGATCTGTAAAGTCTTTGATCTATATCAGCAGATTCATCATTAGCACATAGCTTGCATCCAGTGATCATGGGAGTTGACACAAGTTTGCAGTCTTCCATTTTGAAATTTTTCAACATCTCTTTTAAGTATTTTTCCTGTGAGATGAATGTACCTGTGTTATTTTTCTGAATTTGAAGTCCTAAGTAGCAGGTGAGCTCTCCAATCATATAATACTCAAACTCTGATTTCATCTCTTCAGAAAATCCTTTTGCTAGCTCATCTTTGTTGCTTCCAAACATAATGTCATCAACATATACTACAACAATCAGGAGTTCATTTTCATGGGATTTTATGTATAGATTTCTATCTACTCCTCCTCTTTTAAAGCCTTGTTTTTGCAAGTACTTATCCATCCTTGAATACCAAGCACGAGGAGCTTGTTTCAGTCCATATAGAGCCTTCTTTAGTCTGCACACATATTCTTCTTTATCTGTTAATGAGAATCCTTTTGGTTGTTCCATGTAGACTTCTTCTTCTAGGTCTCCACTCAGGAAGGCAGATTTCACATCGATTCGATATACCTTGAAGTCATGGTAGCATGCAAAGGCAAGAAACATTCTAATAGCTTCCATTCTGGCTATAGGGGAAAATGTTTCATCGTAATCAAGACCTACAATTTGTGAATATCCCTTGCATACAAGTCTGGCCTTATTCCTGATTACCTGTCCTTGTTCATTAATTTTATTCTTGAATACCCATTTTGAGCCTATGACATTTTTCTCAGTGGGTCTTGGAACTAATTCCCAGGTATTTTTCTTCTTAATTTGGTCCAATTCTTCATTCATAGCATTCACCCAATACTTGTCTTTGCTGGCTTCTTCGAACTTCTTTGGCTCTATTTGTGGTAGCATGGCTATGTATACCTCTTTTTTCTATTCAGTTAGTTGCCTTCTTGTCTAGACTCCTACACTCTTGTCTCCAATGATCTGATCTTTTGGATGGTTCTTTTGAGTGTATCTTGAGGGGGCTTTCGAGCTCAATTCAGAATCTTCTGTTGTCTTGCTTGTTTCATAATCATCTTGGTTTTCTTATTCATTATTGTCTCAAGGACTGCTGGAGTCTATAATTCTTGTCTTGTTTGGAAGTTCTTCATAAAATATTACATCAATGCTTTCTACAATTTTTCAAAGAGTCTTGTTGTAGCACCTGTACCCTTTACTCTTGGATGCATATCCTAGAAATATCCCTTCATCTGCTCTTGCATCAAACTTCCCCATATTTTCATCTTTATTCTTTATGTAACACTTGCTTCCAAAGACTCTAAAGTACTTGATTGAAGCTGGTTTTCCATGCCATAGTTCATAGGGAGTCTTGTCATTGCTTGGCCTTAAATGAGATTTTTTAACGATATGCATGGTTGTGTGTATTGCTTCTACCCAAAAGGTTTGAGGAATATTACTCGCTTACATCATGGCTCTGGAAATTTGTTGTATAGACCTGTTTTGTCTCTCTGCTACTCCATTCTGTTGAGGTGTCCCTGCAATAGTAAATTGTTGCTTTATCCATATTCCGACTGCATAGGTCTGTAGTCATAATGATGAATTCCTCCTATGCGATCTGATGGTGGCTTGCATCTTGTTTGATTTTCTGCTAATGCTTTGAATATCTTGAATTTCCCCAGTGCTTCTGATTTATTCTTGAGAAATGCAACCCATGTCATTCTGGAGAAATCATCTATTATCAGCACGAAGTAGGATTCTCCACTTGGAGTTTTAGTTCTTGCAGGCCCACACAGATCCATGCGCACAAGCTGGAGTGGTCTTCTTGTTGATAGTTCTTCTTTGGTCTTAAAGGATGTGAGGGTCTGTTTGCCCAATTGACAAGATTTGCATATGGTATTTGAAGGCCTTTTGTTATGGCTATCTCGTGACTTTTCTTGCTTGCCTCGATCGATGATATGGTCGAAGTTAAGATGTCCCAATCTCCTATGCCATAACCATGACTCCTCAAGTTTGCTAAGATGGCATGCTTCATCCTCCTCTTTCACTATGTATACATTACTCTCTATTCGAATCCCTTTGAGCAGAGTCTTTCCTATGGTGCTTGATCTGACTTCACAGTCTTGTGCTCTAAAAATAACTTCACAGCCTTTATCACACATTTGACTAACACTCAGCAAATTTTCTTTCAGCCCATCCACAAATAGTACATATTGGGCCTTTCCTCTACCATTATCTAGTCTGACTAAGCCTTTTCCTTTGATTTTTCCTACTTTATCATTGCCAAAAGTAAAATTTCTAGATTTCTTTTCATCAAAGGTTATAAAATTGCTTCTATCTCCAGTCATATGTTTGAGCAGCCACTATCCAAATACCATTGAATTTTTAGGTCTTGAGCAGTTAGAGCCAGGTCACATTTATTCACCTTCTTTTTCCACTGGAAGCATCCTTTTGTTTGGTACCTTTTGTGAGATGATGAGCCACATTCTCTGAGAGGAAATTTATAGGGAATATGTCCAATTTTGTTGCATACACAACATTTGATCATACTTTTTTGCATAATTTTGAGTACGAGTAAAATATCCATGATTTATAAACCTCGTTGAGGTGTTGAACATCAATATTTTTCCATATTTTCTGCACTCAATGATTTTATGACCGAATTCCTTACAATAAAAACAGTAACCATAGAAACAATTTGCATACCTGATGTGAGGTTGTCTTCTCCATTTGTTTGCTTGAGACAGTTTCTTCACTATTTGCATCCTTTGCTGGTTTTATTTACTCCTCTTTGTATTACAATATGCAGCAATATGTCCCAGCTTGTGGTAGGCATAACAGGTGGCATTTTTCATAGGAGGGAAAAATCTCCTTTGATGGCTTCCAAATTTTACATACTCAGGGGTATATGAGCCTTCTTCTGTTGGCTGCATATTTTTTTCATTCTTTTTTATTAGAGGTTTCTTCTGGTTTCTATCTCCTTCATTGTGTGTTTCTTCCTTTGAAGGAATCATTTGAGCTACTTCATCATCCTTCTTTGCTTTTACAAAAACAATATTTTTGTTTTCCTTTTCTTTGCCTTTACTTGATTCTCCTTCATAGCCTATCCCAATTTTTATCAAAGGAGATCTTTGAGCATCTAGAATTTCATTCAACTTACTAGAGCTTGTCATTTGAGAAGAATTTATAGACACTTTCCTTTGAGATTTTTCTAGTTTCTTCCTCAGACATACTACTTCTTCTTCCAACTTCTCTTGGTCCTGAGTTTTATCCTTGATTTTCTTAAGTAACATGTCTTCTATCTTCTTGGCTTCTTCAAGCTCTATCTTCAGCTGCATGAGGACTTCTGAATTATGTTCTTCTCGTACATACTTGAGGAGAATGTCTTTTTGTTTTCTGCACTTCAGTTTGAGTTTGTCAATCTCCTCGAGGGCACTTCTAAGCTCCCCCTCAAGGTCAACTTCACCTTCTTCTTCCTCTTCTAGAAGGAGTCCTTCAAGTTCTTCTATGGCCATCAATAAAAATTCAAAGTTTCCTTCTTCACTTGAGGGTTAATCCGAGTCTTCAGATGCACTACTGTCTTGTTGAGCATAGAAAGATTTTGTACTGGATTTCTTTCCTTTCTGCCAGTTCTTTGATGAATTTTTCTTTGATTCTTGAGCTTGATTCCTTGCTTTCTTATGAGGACACTTAGCAGCATAGTGTCCAACTCTTCCACAGTTAAAGCATTTGAATGGAAGTTTACCTTTATATTTACCTGAGCCTCTATCCAGTTTCTTGACAAATTTAGCCTCTTCTTCATCAGAGCAAGAGCATATGTATTCCTTTTCTTCTTTCTTCTTTTCTGTTTTAAAAGTTGCCTCCCTCGCACTTGGCTTCTTCTGTGGGAGTCTCATCTCATAGGCTGTTAGATTTCCAAGTAACTATTTCATGGTCAAGGTTTCCCAATCAACTGTTTCTTCTATGGCAAAAACCTTGGGGTTAAAGCTGGATGGGAGAGATCTTAGAATATTTTGTACAATTACACATTCTGGTATATTTTCTCCAAGAGATTTCATATTATTAACAATTTCTGTAACTCTTAAGAAGAAGCTACCAATATCTTCATCATCATTCATTTTCAAATTTTCAAACTGAGCTCTATATACTTGAATTTTGGCTGTCTTTACCTTTTTATTTCCCTCATGGATGTTTTCAAGAGTATCCCACATTTCTTTGGCAGTCTTGTTTTGCATTACTTTGATAAATTCAGCCTCACATAGTCCATTTAAGATTTCATTCATGGCCTTTGCATTGGCTACAAATTCTTGTTTAGCTTCTTTCTCTGGGTCAGTTGCCTTTGGGGCATATCCAAATTCCACAGTAGCCCAAACTTCTATTCCTAGAGACATTATGTATGCTCTCATTCTGATTTTCCAAAAGGCATAATTAGCACCAGTGAAAAAAGGGGCTTTATTGGTTGAGCTTCCTTCTTGACTAGCCATCCTGGGGACCTAGGATCTCCTTTCAGTGGTTAAACTAGTACTAAAGGAACTGGCTTTGATACCAATTGTTGCATCCTTAGTTAAACTGAGAGGGGGGGGTGAATCAGTTTAACGCATACATGAGCTTTTTAAACTTTTCATCAAGCTTATTTACAACTTAATTTTATAACCAACTTAATATGTGAACTATCTTAATATGTAGCAGCAAGTATTAAGTTAATGTGACATCAAACTTATTATGAGAGTAGCAAACATTAAGCAGATTGGATAGAATATATCAACACATAGGCAACACACATAGAGACAACAGATATAAGTGGAAACCCATAAAGGGAGAAAACCACATCTTATTATTGTTGTGATGCAAAGGCAAGCTCTAACTCCCTCTCACCACTGTTTTTCTGCAAGCACCAACCTAGAGGAGGCTCCAACCTCATTCAGCGACAACTAACATCTATCAAGCTTCAAATTGATAGGGAAGCTCCAACTTCCTCAATTTATCAAAAGAAAATATTTGTTGATTTACCTTAGATATCAGCTTTGTTATATAGCATCTCTTTTTGCTCTTCCTTTTTCTTATCTTCTCTGCCTCAATTCTTCATACTCTGTGTTCTCTAACCTCTTTCTGCACATCAATGTGATATGATTTATACAGTTTTCCTCATAACATTTCGTGTTCCACAGGGAATTCAAAGTGAATAGGCCTGACTCTTTTCCTTCTGCCTCCTCACTTCTTTATCTAGCTCATTCAGAAAATCTCAGCAATTTATATAACTTTCAGTTTTACAGTGGAATTTTATTTCCTATGGAGACTTGCCAGTGCATCACAAACAATATAAACCAATCAAAAACATATTCATTCAGTTACAATGAGGATTACAAATCAATCCATTCAGTTTTGGATCACCGTGAGTTTTTCTTTTCTATGACTGTGTCTGTCCTTTTTGGCTCTTCTGGCTCTCCTGATCACTGCCATGGTGTAACTGTGCTTTTTATAAAATACAATTCAATTCTCAGCATAATAATAAGGCATTTTTAACATATAAACTGCCACGTTGTATAACTTAGATAACTATTGGCAATATAACAATAATAAATCATTTTAATACATAAAATTCCCTTTCAGGCCCACTCGCGGAGCTTGCTTTATTTTCCGATGCGATGCATTACCTCTTGACTACTTCTGATTGCAATTAATCGCAATCGCAATTGCCAGTTGCATGTTTCGATACTCTAATTTCACTCCGATGCGATGATTCACTGTTCACTGCACTTTAATGTGCGGATGCGATGGTTCACTGTTCACTGCTCTTCACTGTGCCGATGCGATGAACCGCTCCGATGCGATGGTTCATTATGATGCCAGAACTCAAACACGTATGAATCATAGTTCATAAACCCAGCGGGTCTACATCTTCATCGCAATCGCAATTGGAACTTTCATTGATATGCTTCACTGCCATACTTTTCTCCGATGCGATTCGTGAGTGTCCCACCTTATAGGACTTCATTTGTATTAAACCCAAACAATAGAGCGCTATATATATATATATATATATATATATATATATATATATATATATATATATATATATATATATATATATATATATATACTTTGGTCCCTTGTATATAAAGTGCTACATATATGAAGCGCTGCATATATATAAACTTTCTGCTTCAGTTTTTATGTATCCTCCAGCTTGGGTTAAGATTCTCGGAATTTCATGTAGGGGGTCCCACTTGCGTATTAACATTGGTTTATATTCAAACATTAACATAAGGTTTCGGGCCCACAGCTTATATATCCGCATACCAACTCATTTCAACATACATATATGAAATCAACCTTTAATAGCTCAATAAACCAAAGGTTCTCACCCTGGCGGAGTTTGACCCACTATATATATATATATATGCTCCAGGCTTACCCTTCGTATGATATATTGTAAGTCCAAACCACAACTTTGGTTAGTGCATTACATGCACATTTATATATATATATATATGCCACCACCACACTATCAACTAACTCCATACCCTTCCATGCCTAAGGTTCCATTATCTTGTACCAACCAATATATATATATATATATAAAATTCCCCGACCGGTGTGAAGATCAATGCATTAACTTTAACATAAGCCCAGCCCACACCTCATTTCATATAGGTTTCGACTTTATCACAATATATAAATATATATCACCATGTATGCATATTCCCCAAGTCAAGTGTTAAAACCATTAATATTTGACCCGTATTATGTCATGAAACCTTTATAATAAACAAATTATCACCACGCTCACCATTGAATATAAAAACCATATATTAAATTAAAATGTAGGCCCCACAGCTACTTTCCTCGAGCTAAATCTCGTCTATCGCGCGATCGTGGCCACCGTTGATTCCCCAACACCTTTTATCAGATGGATAGAACTCTTATCATGTTTTTTCAATCTCCAAGCGTTAACGCTCCAAATTCACGCGATGAACGTGGTTTTTACAAACCACTTTTTCCACGCGTCAGTCCATAACATACATCACGTTCAAAAAGGTGAATTTAGCTTACCGCTTAAGGGCAACGCGATACTGGTTTTTTCTTCCATCGAAACCATTGTCACTATTCCTCCTGGTTCCGTCTATGACTCAGGGTTCCGGTATTTTATAATTTCGCGTCAATTGTTTATTAAACCTTCATAATTCGTTTAAATGTATAGATTGTGCTTTATCCCATATACACTTAACCCCACTATTATTTAGCTTCTCGGTTCTGCCTCTACTTGATCATTTCATTGTTTGTTAACGGCTCTACCTCTGTATTCTCTGTCTCCGCCTCTACTTGATCATTTCACTGTTTGTTAACTACTTTTCCTCTGTATTCTCTGTCGTCGTCTCTGCTGCTCGACCATTTCATCTCACGGCTCTGTCTCCTCTAGTTTTTCCTCCTTTCTCTGTCTCTGCATCCTCAGTATTTTACTGCCTTGCTTCTTTTGTTGCTGCTCAACCCTCTTTGCATCTTGCTGCCTATTTTTCTCTCTCTCTCTTCTATGTTGTCTCCTTTGCAATCAATGACAACATTTCCAATAGCTACGACCCAATATAATGTTGTAATCTAAGGGGGCATCAATTACTTCTATGTCAACGCAAATAGTGTTGCTCGCAAGAGTAATAGGAAAATTGCGGAACAGGCCAATGGTCTGGGAAGAGTGGCCATCCCACGCTCGGAGGGTGGTATTGGAAAAGGAAAACTCAGGGGATCTGAGTTGTTTCCAAACCGAAGCAGACATCACGTAGGTGGATGCCCCCTAATCAATGATACAACGGGAGACGTTGGCATTCCTGATCTTGACGAGGATTTGGAAGGCGAAGGAAGCAGGAAGGGGAGGATGTTCTGATTGGTCAACATCGAATACGATCAAACGATCATCTAAAGGATCCAAGATGCCCATGGAATTTAGTATATATTTTTGTTGCGAAGGGCACAACTAGAGGAGTTCTAGCATTGAGATGCTAGCAAGAGATTTCACCAAATCATCTACTATATTATATGAACGGACATATTTTCCAGAAGTAGCGTTTTGACATAATGGTCCCTTGGGGATCTTGGTATGAACCTCTGTCCTAGGTTGGGGGATCTGTAAAGGACCATTGGTTGTTGAAATAGGCTATGTGGAACCTAAAGAAGGGGGCTCGGGGGCAGACATAGTGGGAGGCTTGTTGTACTCACGAGACCGTGTCTGAAGGTTGAGGTCAACAGTAATGGGTTGGTCAGAGTTCATCATGAGAATCTGGTAATCAGAGGTAGTAGATGGAGGAGGTTGAGTGGCCACCTGAATTTCAGGTGGTTGGGTAGCCACGAATCCTTATTGAGGGAAAGTATTGGTAAACACAGTCGGCTGCCTAGGTGCAACATTGGGAGGAACCGAAGGGGAGGCTTTCTGTCTTCGCGATGCTACTTGAGTCTCCCACATCTGACACATCTATGGTAAAAGAGGACAATCGTGGGTGTAATGACCATAGACAACACAACAAGAACAAGGCTTATTCATGTGAACAGGCTTTTCCTGCTTGAGCTGAGTGCCTTGTTGTTGTTTAGCAGTGTTAGGTGCATTCCCTTGGGGATTAGGTCTTGGATTACCTAGGGTAGATTGATTTTGGGTGCATTTCCTCTTCTTTTTGGAAGTAGGAGGATTATTCGAGCCCTGTTATGCATACACCTACCCTTGGGGGGACGGTGGCTGCTATTGTGGGGGTTGAGAAGGCAAGGGAGGTGGGGGTGCTAATGCCAGAGAAGCTGGAGAACCAGGCTGTGGATACAAATAATAAGGAGGTTGGGAAAAATTGTGTTAAACAGGTTGGGAAAAAGGAGGAGGCATGTCATATCCTGCATACATGCTACTGGGAGGGGGAAAAGTGCTATAGGAGTTGGCCCCTCCCTGAGGAAAACCATAACCTATGGGAGGATGAATATATGGATGAGAAAGGGCTTGTAACTAGCTCCAAAAATAGAAGAAAAGAGATATCAACGCCTTAGAAATAAGCCACTTCAAGGGGGAAACCTCCAATACATTACATAAATGAACAATTCTTGGATGATACAATTTACAAAACCTCCTTTCTATATATAGGAGTCCATAGGGCCATAATGTAATCCTAGTGGGGCCACAATGTAATCCTAGCCGACCTAACAATAATAATTTAATGGTACAATAATAACAATATGCAGGTTACAAGGGTACAATAATAACAATATGGGGGTTAAAATAAAAACAATAAGGGAATATACTAGTAATATAGGGACCCAACATGCCCCTCTCATTCAAAAAAGTGTTGTCCTCAACGCTTGAGTAGCTTTGGGTGCTTCTGTATAAAATTATCATCTTCCCATGTAGAATCTTCAGTGGGTAAGTTCTTCCACTTGATGAGATACTATGAAATTGATCAATTCCGCAGCTGTCGAGTTCTTATTTCTATGACCACTTCAGGTTCCAATATGATTTTTCCTTCCTCATCAAGTTCTGGCAATATTGTTTGAACTGGAATATTTTCACCTATAACCTTCTTTAAGCATGAAACATGGAAAACTGGATGCACTCGCGAAGAAGCAGGAAGCTCCAATTTGTATGCCCTAGTACCAATATTTTGCAACACCTTGTAAGGACCATAGTACTTTGGCGATAATTTATTATCCTTCTTAGATTGCTTGAGGGACATTTGTTTGTATGGTTTTAGCCGTAAAAATACCCAATCTCCTACATCAAAACTTCTTTCGTTGCGATGTTGATCTGCCTGTTGTTTCATTCAGTTTTGTGCCAAATTTAGGTTATCCTTTAAGAGTTGGAGAACTTCTTGCTGATGCTCGATGTGATCTTCCACTTCTTGAACCTTTGAATTTTCCCTTAAATATGATGTGATGGATGGTGGATGATATCCATAAAGTGCCATAAATGGGGTCATTTTTGCTGCAGTATGGAAGGAAGTGTTATACCACCATTCAGCGAGAGGTAATCACTTGACCCATTGTGTTTGTTTATCAGATACAAAACAACGAAGATATCCTTCCAAACATTTATTTACTATCTCAGTTTGACCATCAGATTGAGGATGATAAGATGAGCCATGAGCTAATTGAGTACCCAAACAAGAAAATAACTCCGTCCAAAAATTTCCAGTAAAAATGGGATCTCTGTCGCTCACAATAACCCTTGGGCTTCCATGTAGCTTTTGAATTCTGTCCATAAATGTACTAGAAACTGTACTTGCTTTAAATGGATGAGATAATGCACAAAAGTGTGCATACTTGGTAAGTCTATCAACTACCACCATGATGACACTCTTTCCTTCGGACTTAGGTAAACTTGTGATAAAATCCATTGAAATCTCCTCCCAACGTTGACTTGGAATGGATAAAGGTTGTAGAAGTCCCGGGGTCTTAATTGTCTCAACTTTATTCTACTAGCAAACCAAACATTCCGCCACAAACTTTTGAATATCAGATTTAAGGCCATCCCAAAAAAATTCTTTCTTCACCCTGTGGTAAGTTTTTAAAAATCCTGAGTGTCCTCCTAAAGGAGAAGTGTGCAATTCCAGAAGAATCTTTTGTTTTAGTTGGGAATTATTACAAAGATATAAGAGATCTTTGTACCATAAGGAATAATTTTTCCAACTAAATGTATTAGATGTACTAGGATCTTGCTGCAACTTTTGAATGAGTGCCCATACATATTTGTCCTTCTTCCATTCATCTCTTGCTTCGGTTATCCAATCTGGTTGGATAATAGAAATGGCACAAAGCAATGCTTCCACCTCTTCATTCTTTCTTGAGAGTGCATCTGCAACAATATTAAGCTTTCCTTTTTTGTAGATTATTTCAAAGTCATAACCCAACATCTTTGTGACCCATTTTTGCTGCTCTTCTGAAGATAGTCTTTGTTCCAAAAGTGTTTAAGACTATCATGATCAGTTTTTACCTTGAAGTGTCTTCCCATTAGGTAAGTTCGCCATTTCTTTAGTGCATGCAGTATTGCTAACATTTCCTTCTCATAAATAGGCTTTTGTAAATACTTTCCTTTGATTGGACGACTTTCAAAAGCAATGGGTCTTCCTTCCTGCATTAAAACTGCACCAATTCCATTTCCTGAGGCATCACATTCCACAATAAGGGTTTTTGTGAAGTCTGGTGTAGCTAAGACCGGTGCTAGGCACATTGCCTCTTTAAGACGTTCAAAGGCCTTAGTTGCTTCAGGAGTCCATGAAAATGCATCTTTCTACAATAATGTTGTTAGAGGTGCTGCTATTCTCCCATAATTCTTAACAAACTTGCGATAATACCCTGTTAACCCGACAAATCCTCGCAACCGCTTTATGGTTGTGGGAACTTTCCATTCCTTAATGGCTTTAATTTTGTTAGGGTCCACTTTAACACCCTCGTGAGATACAATATGACCCAGATATTCCACCTCTTGTACTCCAAAGAAACATTTGGACTTTTTTGCATATAATTGTTTCTCCCGCAATAGTTTGAGCACCCTGTCAACATGTTCAACATGATCCTTCCAAGACCTGCTGTAGATTAGTATATCATCAAAAAATACTAGCACAAATTTTCTAAGGAAGGGTTTGAAAATGGAATTCATCAACCCTTGAAATGTAGAAGGTGCATTGGTAAGGCCAAAAGGCATGACCGAAAATTCATAATGACCCTCATGAGTTCGAAATGTTGTTTTCGGAATATCTTCAGTCTTCATTCTAATTTGATGATACTCAGAACGAAGATCTAATTTGGTAAAATAAATTGCTCCATGTAATTCATCCAATAATTCATCAATCACAGGAATGGGAAATTTATCTTTAATGGTGAGCTTATTGAGCTCCCTATAATCTGGACACATCCGCCATGATCCATCCTTCTTGTGTACCAATACTACAGGAGCAGAGAAAGAACTTTGACTAGGTTGAATTATACCCGCCTCTAACATTTCCGCAATCATACGTTCAATTTCGCTCTTTTGGACGTAAGGATATCTATAAGGCCTGATGTTTGGAGGAACACTTCCTGGAATCAAATGAATAGCATGATCATGCTCACGAATAGGTGGGAGTCCTTTGGGAGTTTCAAACACCTTGGAATGATTGTCCAAGACTTGTTGGAGATCTGCAGAAATAGATGATTTTGATGTTGGAACTTCTAGTGAGCATAATTGTGCAATTACGCCTCTTTGTTCTTTCTTTAGAAGCTTTGTCATGACATTAGAACTTATTATCCTTCCTGGCTTCCCCGCAATACCCCATAATTCGACTTCCTTTCCTTCTGAAAAAAATTTCAAGAAAAGTTCTTGAAAATTAAAAGCTACCGTCCCCAAAGATTGTAACCATTGTACTCCTAGTACAACATCAGCACCTCCCATAGGAATGGAAAGCATTGGACTTGTCAATACATATTCCCCCATGGTTAGCTTGATATTATGGCATTTTCCAGAGAAATTTATAGTTCCTCCATTTGCAACCATCACTTGACATTCTGGTGTTGGGTATAGGAAACAATTTAATTCCTTGGCTACCTTACAATGAATAAAATTATGGGTGCTACCTGAATCAATCAACACTATTACCTTTTTCTTCTTGATATGTCCTTCTATCTTGAGAGTTTGAGGAGTGGTAATTCCTGCCAGTGCATTACACAATATGGTCGGATTCATTTCTTCCCCTTCTATGGTTGGTTCCTGGTGTATATCCTCTTCTTTTTCATTTTCTTCTTCCTCTTCAAAATCTATGTAAAATAATTTCTTCTCAACACACTTATGACCTTTAGTGTATTTGCTATCACAGCTGTATCAAAGCCCTTTTGCTATTTTTTCTTCCAATTTTTGTGGTGTCAACCTTGTAGGTTGTGGAAATCTAGGCATAGCAACACTTCCTTCTTTATAGAAGTGCGTGGTAGGCTTCCTTGTCACCATAATTTTACATTCAATTTGTATTGCCAACCTGAATGCCTTCTCCAATGAATCAGGTTCGAAAACATGAACTTCATGTTGGATGTTATCCTTTAAAGTGTCTATGAAGAGATCAATCCTATGTTCCTCTGGAATATCAGTTACCCTTATATTCAATTTTTGGAAGTCCTCAATGTGCTCCCCCACTAAGCCCTTTTGTTTGAGATTTATCAATTGACTAAAGAAGGTGCTGCTCTTTGTATCCTCATAATGTGCTATCCTTTCCTCTGTAAAAATTGACCAAGTGAAAAAAAATTTACGGGAGAAAATTCATCGATACCATACAAATGTATTTTGTTCTAAATGTAAATTTGCAATGCGTACCTTTTGTGTGTTTTGCACGTTATGGAGATCAAAATATTGCTCCATTTGTAGTATCCATGTTACATGATCCTTTCCATCAAACTTCCTCGTCTCCATTTTTGGAATATGGTGGTTCTTCCCGCCAACATTAGAGTTTGTGAAATCACAATTAACATTTATTTTGTTCTCATCATGAGTTTCTTCTACTATCTTTTCACCATTATGAAACATTTCTTGTATCAACTTTGTCAAACCTCCCATGTCTACTTTTAGATCATTCTTCATGTTTTTGATGTTGTCTTTCATGTCATCCATCTTAGCTTCCATGCCAGCTTCAATGCCATCCATCTTAGCTTCCACTCCTTTCTTCAAAACTTCTATTTCATTTTTTGTTTCTCTTTGCGAGAGCGAAATTTGGTGCACTTGCTCTTGTAATTTTGATAGATCATGTTGCAATTCTTCATCTTCACGAGTCATAGTAGAGCCTTCTAAAGGCTTAATGGGTGTTGAATTATTTTTACGGGGCATATTTTAGAACCCAATACTGATATCTATTCTACAATATGCCCTTGGAATCAATTCAAATTGATTCTTCAAACAAGACTTATGCAATTCAGAAAAAAATACACACCTTTTTCTTGCTTTTGAGGAGCTCGATATTGAAATTGTATTATCTCTGTGATTTCAGCACTTTAATATTTGAATTTTGGTATCAACGTAGCCCTCTAAATTCTCTTTCGAATGCCACAAGTCTGACCTGATTTGGATTCTCCAAGAAAAATTTGTGTCCAATCTCCCACAATGACCTAATTATGGACTGGTTCAATAGAGAAAACTTGTACGACTTGCCACGTGTCACTGTTTCGTCCTTAGGATCTGAAATTGATAGCCAAGAAACTATAGTCCGTGTAATTGTGGCTACTTTTTACGAAACTCCAATTCGATTCTTAGAGAGAGAGTGATTAATTTTTTCCCACGTTCACCTCTTTGAGATGAAATTCAGGAGCTTGAAAAAGAACTACCTTCCAAAGATCATATCTCCGAAAATATTGCGGACCAAGATCTGAAATTTTTTGACGAGTTTCCTCAAGATTTTGGCTTCGCACCCTAAAAATTTCAGATTCTGAACCTTTGTAGAAACAAATTTATAGCGAAAATTCCACGATGACCTGTTTAGAGCGGCGAAACCCTAGAATCCAAAGATTTGATACCAATTGTTGTGTAACCAACTCCAAAAATAGAAGAAAAGAGATATCAATGCCTTATAAATAAGCCACTTCGAGGGGGAAACCTCCAATACATTACATAAATTAAAAATTCGTGGATGATACAATTTACAAAACCTCCTTTCTATATATAGGAGTCCATGAGGCCATAATGTAATCCTAGCCGACCTAACAGTAATAATTTAAGGGCACAATAATAACAATATGGGCGTTACAAGGGTACAATAATAACAATAAGGGGGTTACACTAACAACAATAAGGGACTATACTAGTAATATAGGGACCTAACACTCCCACATCTGACACATCTATGGTAAAAGAGGATAATCGTGGGTGTAATGACCATAGACACCACAACAAGAACAAGGCTTATTCATGCAAACAGGCCTGTCCTGCTTGGGCTGAGTGCCTTGTTGCTGGTTGGCAGTGTTAGGGGCATTCCCTTGGGGATTAGGTCTTAGATTACCTGGGGTAGATTTATTTTGGGTGCATTTCCTCTTCTTTTTGGAAGTAGGAGGATTATTCGAGCCTTGTTATGCATACACTTGCCCTTGGGGGGATGGTGGCTACTTTTTCGGGGGTTGAGAATGCAAGGGAGGTAGGGGTGATAATGCTAGAGGAGCTGGAGCACCAGGTTGTGGATACAAATAATAAGGAGGTTGGGAAAAATTGTGGTAAACAGGTTGGGAAAAAGGAGGAGGCATGTCGTATCCTGCATACATGCTACTGGGAGGGGGAAAAGTGTTATAGGAGCTGGCCCCTCCCTGAGGCAAACCATAACCCATGGGAGGATGAATATATGGATGAGAAAGGGCTCCAACGATACCGTCGGTGGCATGGGATGCGCCCGGTGCGTTGGTACCATTGGGTCTAGGAAGATCAGGTAAGACGGTATAAACATAACCAGACTGTGCGTAGATCGGGTCATATTTTAACGCAATCTGGAGAGAAAATTCTTCGGTCTGAGGGAAATGAGATTCGAAATCCTTGCCAATAGCAGGAAAAAGGGATCCAAGGAACCAGTCCATGTAGACACAGTCTTCGAAGGTAGGGACTCGACATAGGCTCTTTCTTCTCTATCATTCCTAGACATGATCAGATAGGTTGGTCGCAGACAATTAACAGAAAGAGGTCAAAATTTTGGTACCAGTGTCATAACGAAAGGGAAGCTGGAAGTAAGACAGAAAATCCCAGGCAAGAGTCGCAAAAGTATTATGGGAGGAGGAGGCCTGGTCAACATACCACTTAGAAGCTTCTCCAGTAAGCGTATGTTGGAACAACCGAAGACGGACAGAGTCATCGATGATAGAGTTAGACGAACACCACATGTGGAAAGATCGATCATGGTTTGTAGGATCTTCTCCAGCAAGACCTTCAAACTTGGGGATGTTAGAAGGGAGCTTGGTTGGCATAGCAAGCCAACCAACGTCATGGAATATGGGGTCATTGATCAACTGGTTAAAATCAGGAAGACTGAGGCTTGCCATATAGGGGAGCAAGGGAGCAGCCGGGATAGTTCATGGTGTGGTCCCACTAGTAGTATTTCCAGCATTAGGGTCGGGGCTACCACCAGCGTTAGGTCCTGAACCAGACATGGTGAAGGTGACAGGGGGGAACCAGGGATGGAACCAGAAGGGGAACCCAATGAACCAAAAGAGGAGTTAGAATGCAGACTCAGTGGAGGACTAACTTGAATCCTACGCAAAGGAGTAAGTATTCCTAACGGAAACTGAGGATGAAGGCCAAGAAGTATCTAGGAAAAACTCCTTGGGGGCGCAATGATGAAAGAAAAAACATGGATCACAAAGGGAAGAGAGACCAACAAGGGGAAGGAGGTGTAGGATAAAATGATTATAATGTCGAAACAAGGGCAGAGAGGTGCAGGATCAATTGATTCCAATGTTATAGTCTTTGCCTTGCGGTGTTACCCAAGCGCTTCTTCACTTAGGGTGTGTGTGTGTTAAGTGTGTTCATTTTAATTTTTAAACCCAAGAAATTTGTAGAGAAAAAGAAAAAGTGTGTTGTATAACTGTAAATAAATTTGCAGATAACAGTAAATTAAATTGAATATGATAGAAAATAAACAGCTAAAGATGCATCAATCTAAACCCAAGGAGGTGGGCTTCTCAACAACTAGTCTGTGGATGGGCAGAAATCTAGTCAAAACACACCAAAATAGCCAATGGATCTAAAGTTAGGAGGGAAAATGATCTAAGGGTTAGATCTACTGGAAATAGGTGCAGAAAACAACAAAAAACTAGAGGGAAAAGAGTTGCAAATGAGGTGGTGAAAGGTTACAACCTGAAGGGAAATGGAGGGGACCCTAGAGGAGGATGAAACAAAATTGAAAAGAGGTGTTTTGAATGGATGAATAACAAATTTGAAATGGATCTAAAGGTAATGTTGGGTGTGTGCTATATTCCTTCCACGACTAGCCCTACGCGCTGTACGTTGCACCGGGTGCAGCAAGGGGGTCACAGGGGGGCGGCAACGACCTGACGAAAATTCTTTTGGTATGCAGTCCCACTCATATGCGGACCCACCCATGTTTTGTGCACGATTTTGCACATGGTTTTGGGGTACGATGGTTTTCGACCCCTGGTATTTTGTAGATCCAGTCAAGGGAACTACGGTTATGTTCTAATCCAGGGTTAATGGATTGTGGTTTATGTATGCTTCGGCATGTATATATATGTGTTGTAACACTAAAAGGAATATAATGAAAAATCAAGTTGGTCGTCCCCATTTGGGATCCAGGGGAAAATATCCGTGTCTATCTGTTTTTGTTTTATGCTCTCGCTATTGTTTATTTTTTGTTATAAGATTCGTGTGTAGATAATTTTTGTTCAGGGTTAAAACCTACATTTGGTATCAGAGTTGTTTCGGCTTCAAGGGGACGCCTTTGCTGCTGAGGGTTTTTTTTTCGGGCCTGAGGTAGACCCTATTTAGTGGGAGATCTGTGGGATCGATCTTGTGGTGAAAGAATATGGCAAGCGGTGGAAAGATAGAGATCGAGAAATTTAATGGTCAGAGTTTTGAGTTGTGGAAGCTCAAGATGGAGGATCTTCTAGTGGATAAATATCAGTTGATCATGGTAGATACAGGTACTAAACCAACAAAAATGTCAGATGAAGACTGGAAGAAGCTGGATCGGAAGGCAAAGAGCACAATACG
This sequence comes from Pinus albicaulis, assembly GCA_034641835.2. NCBI lineage: Eukaryota > Viridiplantae > Streptophyta > Pinopsida > Pinales > Pinaceae > Pinus > Pinus albicaulis. The sequence continues at coordinate 27,817 of JAXQQM020067340.1, forward strand.
GTTGTGTCTCAGATTCAGTATTGTTGAATGTATCTGGGGAAGCTACGGCGAAGAATTTGTGGGAAAAACTTGGGAATTTGTACCAATCTAAGTCTCTGGTGAATAAGTTTTTCCTACGGAAAAAGCTGTATAAACTGAGGATGAAGGATGGAGACTTGGTGACAGAGCATTTGAACGCCTTCAATACTGTGGTAAGTCAGCTGTCATTTGTCGATATTAAAATCTCAAATGAAGATAAGTGCATCAGTTTTTTCTGTTCTCTACCAGATTCATGGGACATTTTGGTTATTGCAATAGGTAGCAATACAACTACCTTTAATTTTGATGACAGTGTCTCAGCCTTGCTGTCAGAGGAAATGAGACGGAGAAATATGGAGGGTCAGAATGGAGATGCCTTATCTGTACGAGGAAGGTCCCAAAACAGAAACAAGAATAAGGTTTCGAGTGGGAGATACAAATCTAGAAGGAGATATAAATCTCCTGGAAAGTTTGTAAAGGTATGCTAGAAATGCGGAAAGGAAGGACACTACAAAAAGGTGTGTAGATCTAAAGCTCCTGAGAAAGGAAAGGGATTTGATGATGCTCCTTTTGCAGAGGCAAAAACCACCTCGAATGAAGGTGGGGATGTGTATTTGGCTTCTTCTTCAAATACACATGTAGATCATGATTCATGGTTGATTGACTCTGGTGCATCCTTTCACTTCACTCCCCATAGGGAGTGGTTCTGCGAGTATGATAAATATGATGGTGATGTCTTCCTAGGGGATGATAGGAAGGCCAGAATCATCGGACGTGGAAAGGTCAAGCTGAAGCTGCAAGGTGGAAGGATTAGAACACTTCCTGGTGTTCTGCATATTCCTGCACTGGCCAGAAATATGATTTATTTAAGTAAGATGGATGATGCAGGTGTAAAAACAGTGTTTGAGAAAGATGCCTGCAAGATGGTTCGGGAAGCACTGGTATTAATGCGAGGAGTTCGGATTGGAACTCTGTACAAGCTACAAGGTAGCATTTTTATTGATGGGTGTAACAGTTCTGTGGTTCCTGAAAGTGGAGTGGAAAGCCTAGCTGTCTCTGGAGAAAAGACCATGTTATGGCATCAAAGGCTTGGACTTATTGGAGAGAAGGGCCTTCGGATACTGCATAGAAATGGTATGGTAGAAGGTATGTCTTAATTTTTCTATGGATTTCGATTTCTGTGAACATTGTGTATATGGGAAGCAGAATCAGGTGAGTTTTCCTTCTGGTGCTAAGAAGGCAAACAAGATATTATAACTTGTGCACAGTGATGTGTTTGGACCTGTGTCAGTTCCATCACTGGGAAATTTTGTGTACTATGTTTCATTCATAGATGACTTCTCAAGGAATACATGGATATATTTCTTGAGGAAGAAATCTGAAGTCTTTGACAAATTTAAAGAATTTAAGGCTCTGGTGGAAAACCAGACAGAGAAGAAGATAAAGGCGCCGAGGACAGATAATGGTGGGGAGTTCTGCAAGAAGGAATTTGAAGAGTTCTGTAAGAAGTGTGGTATAGCACGGCAGAAGACTACTCCATACACACCTCAACAAAATGGAGTTGCAGAAAGAATGAACAGAACACTGATGGAAAAGGCAAGAAGCATGCTCAGTGGTACCGGGTTAGGACAAGAATTCTGGGCAGAGGTAGTGGAGACTTCATTTTACTTAGTTAACAGATCACCTTCATCGGTGTTGGAGGATAAGACTCCACATGAGGTATGGACTAGTAAGAAACCATCTCTTTCACATCTAAGGGTATTTGGATGTGATGCATATGTACATTTTCCAAAGGAGAAAAGGACCAAGTTGGATAATAAATCTGAAAGGTGCATCTTTATTGGGTATAAGGATGGTTTAAAGGGTTACAAGCTTTGGAACCCAAAAACAAGGAAGGTTGTGTATAGCTGAGCTGTGGTGTTCAAAGAGGTAAACAAATTTGTTACACATGAAGTCCTACCAAAGGAACCTAAGAAGATAGAGTTTGAGCTAAAGGAGGATGAATCAGACTCTACAGCAGAAGAAGATTCAGAAGAGGAAGAGCCACAAACTCCAGCTTTGAGAAGATCAGTTCGGGAAAGAAGGAAACCAGAAAGGTATAGTCCATCTTCTTTCTATTTAGGTTTTTCCTTAACTATAACTGATGATGATACCAAAACTGTCAGGGAGGCAGTATATTCAGAGGATGGAAAACTTTGGAAGGAGGCCATGGTTGATGAAATGGAATCCTTGCATAAAAATGAGGCATGGGATTTGGTGGAGTTGCTGGCTAGAAGGAAGCCCATCATGAGAAAATGGGTGTTTAAGAAGAAGATGAATGTAGAAGGCAAGGTGGAGAAATACAAATCTCTGTTGGTAGCCAAAGGCTATTCCCAGGTGCCGGGAATTGATTTTGGTGATATTTTTTCTCCTGTTGCCAAAGTTACTTCTATTAGATTACTTTTATCTGTTGCTGTTGCATTTGATTTTGAGATAGAACAGATGGATGTGAAGACAACATTTCTTCACGGGGATCTAGAAGAGGAGATCTACATGAAGCAACCTGAAGGCTTCATGGTGAAGGGTAAGAAAGAACTGGTGTGCAGGTTGAAGAAGTCTCTGTATGGGTTAAAACAGTCACCAAGGATGTGGTATCAGAAATTTGATACCTATATACGAGGACTTGGCTTCACTAGAAGCAAGGAGGATCACTGTGTTTATTTTAAATTTATTGGTGACCGTGTTATTTATTTGGTCTTGTACGTGGATGATATGTTGTTGATTGGAAATGACAAAGAAATTATCCAAGATTTGAAGACCCAACTGTTCTCCAAATTCGACATGAAGGATCTTGGTGCTGCAAACTATATTTTGGGCATGGAAATTAAGAGAGATCGGGCAAAGAGGAAGCTCTGGTTAAACCAGAGGAAGTATGTCGAGACTATATTGTTGAGGTTCAATATGCAGGATAGTAAACTAGCGAGTGTTCCTATTCCTGTAGGTGCAAAGCTGTCTGTTGAATAGTGTCCCAAGACACAAGAAGAAGAGGAGGATATGTCTCGTGTTCCATATGCAAGTGCAGTGGGTAGCCTGATGTATGCAATGGTCTGTACTAGACCAGACATTGCACATGCAGTGGGAGTATTGAGCAGGTTTATGTCAAACCCAGGGAAGGAACATTGGACAACAGTGAAGCGGGTTTTCAGATATTTACGTGGCACTAGTGATTATGGCTTGTGCTACCAAGGAAGACTAGGATTAGAAATAATGTTGGACATTCATGGTTTTTTTGATACAAACTGGGCTGGAGATCTGGACCAAAGAAGATCTACAAGTGGGTATGTGTTTAGCCTATTTGGAGGCGCAATCAGTTGGATGAGTAAAAGATAGTCTGTAGTGGCTCTTTCAACTGCAGAGGCAGAATACATAGCAGCCACTCATGCAAGAAAGGAAGTAGTTTGTTTGCAAAGATTGTGTTCAAGTATGGGGTTGGTACAGAAAGTTATAAGGATAGACTGTGATAGCCAAAGTGCAATTTTCTTGGCTAAGAACCCTGCTTATCATTCAAAGACAAAGCACATTGATTTTCAATATCACTTTGTTAGAGATATGGTTGAGGCTAAAATGGTGTTGCTGGTAAAGGTGGACACTTTGAAGAATGTTGCAGATGCATTGACGAAGTCTGTAAGCACTTAGAAGTTCTCTTGGTGTAGAGAAACAATGGGTGTTGAAGAATTGGCTAAATGACTAAGCTCTCCCATGGCCCCCTATGGAAAGAAAACAACAAGTGGGAGAATGTTGGGTGTGTGTTATATTCTTTCCATGACTAGCCCCACGTGTTGTACATTGCGCCGGGCACAACAGGGGGGTCACAGGGGGGCGGCAGCCCCCCCTGTCGGGATCCGGGGCAGTGCCCTGGCGAATTTTTTTTTAGTATGCAGTCCCACTCATATGCGGACCCACCCATGTTTTGTGCATGAGTTTGCACATGGTTTGTGGGTACGATGGTTTTTGACCCCTGGTATTTTGTAGATCCGGTCAAGGGAACTACGGTTATGTTCTAATCCAGGGTTAATGGATTGGGGTTTATGTATGCTTTGCCATGTATATATATGTGTTGTAACACTAAAAGGAATATAATGAAAAATCAAGCTGGTCGTCCCGATTTGGGATCCAGGGGAAAATATTTGTGTTTATGTGTTTTATGTTTTATGCTCTCGCTATTGTTTATTTTCTGTTATAATATTCATGTGTAGATAATTTCTGTTAAGGGTTAAAACCTACAGGTAAGGGATCAGATCTGAGAAATGGCTGAACACACTAAAATTTAAGATGAACTGCTTTAGCTAAAGTCCTCCTAGAAAGGTGGAAGGGTATTGAAACCCTAGAAAGCTAGGTTCCCACTTCGATGAGTAAAACATAGCAAGTACAAGTCCAAAACAGGTGGAGACGGAGGTCAGGCAACCCTGAACAGAGGCCAAGACAAACCCAGAAAATTCTCATAAAAATTCCCGCACAAAGTACAGGTTGCAGTTTTTGACCCTATTTCTATAGAGGTCACAGGTTTGGGGCTGTTTTCTGCGGCTTGGAGGTTCAGGTCACATATTTTGGCCCAAAAAGTATGACTTGCACTTCCGGCACTCTCGAGAGAAGGTTTCAGAAAAAATTGTCCTCTCAGCTACGACTAATGCCTGTCACCTATGCTATAGGTCCAGGAACACATGGAAGTTATAATTTTTACTGTTTTAGGGTTTTATAGGTTAAAAACGACATCAAGAAAAGAAAAACAAGAAGCTGAAGAAAAATTGTAGCGTTTGAAGTAGCTAGTCATGTAGGGATCTGAAAAACGATAGAGGTCGTAATCGTAAACCCTTGCGGAGTCGCTAGTTGTTAGGATGAATTCTAATCACAAGTGTACAAAAAATATCACTTTAGCTATGAATAACAAAAGGCCCTAACATCAAATATGGCTACCAATTTCTTTAGATCTGTAGTTAGTTGACCAAGATAAATGCTACAAAATCTAGATCTATGTAGTAAAAGACATTAAGCAGTAAATAAAAGAAAGAGTTGCTCCATAAATCTAATAGACAAGACAAGAATATTTTTAAAGAATTTTTTGTATTTTTGACACCTAGGAAGGGAACATAGAAAGATGTTAGCAGTCCCCCTAATGGGATGGGTTCTTGAAATTCCTTAGCACTTTAGATCTAAGATCTCTCTCTCTTGATGGTGTAGAAAATCTAGACAAAAATGGAACTCAGAGGGAGCTCACAAGAAAAATGGTAGAAAAATGTGATAATGATGGAGGATCAAAGTCAAACCAAAATTATAGATCCAGAGTGTTCTTTAGGCAACAAAAGGTAGTGAGTGAATGTAAAACCCTTCTATTTATAACAAAATATTGAGTTACTATAGATATTGGTGCATAATTAAAATATTATTAACCAAATCTAGATCCAACTATTATGGAATATTTTATTATATTTGTTGGAGGGAAAAAGGATTTGAATTTGGTCAAATCCCTTTATTTGTAAATAATAAATAAATAAATGATTTATTTATTATTTTAAGGATATGGTTGAGTAATAATTAAATAAATGGTGATTTATTAAATTATTTATAAATGGTTTAGCCAAATTTAACAAGGAATATTTTTTAAATAAGGTTTAGATAATTATTCCTAGAAAATAATAAGATAAATAATGATTTATATAATTAATTTTCCTTTTTTGGGTTAAATATGACCAGGAATATTAATTAAACTGTTGTTTAACTAATTATTCCTTGAGAAAAATCAAACAAATATGGATTTATTCAATATTTCCTCATGGGGTTTCCTGTTTAGACCATAAACAACTTAATAAATTAACGATTACTAAGTTATTTTTCATAGTGAAAACAATTTTACTTAGGGTAAAATTGGTCTTACATGGTGTACTTTGGTCCATCTAATAGTAACATGTTAGATGACCAAAAATTGGTGTAACAATTTTTATTTTTTTAAAATTAGTTTGAAGTGATTCCAAATATTGAAGCATTGATATTAGTATTGGGTTCTATAATTCCTCCCAAAAATAATTCCACACCCATTAATCCCTCAGAAAGCTCTACTATGATGCATGACGAGGAAGAATTTCAACATGATATATCAAAATTACGAGACCAAGTGCAACAAATTTCACTCTCACAAAAAGTAGCCAAAAATGAAATGGAAGCTAATATGGATGGTTTGAAGAAAGGCATGGAAGCTAATATGGATGCTTTGAATAATTTTATGGATGGCATGGAAGCTAAAAATTGATGGTATAGAAGAAAAGATGAAAGCATGCATGGAAGGTTTGAAGGAAGGTCTGACAAAGTTGCTACAAGAAATTATTCCTAATGGAAAAATGGTAGTATATGAAACTCTTGATGAGAACAAAAGAGATGTTAATAATGATTTCATAGAATATAATGTTGGATTTAAGACCCACCATATTCCAAATATCTATATGAGGAATTTTTATGGAAAAGATATGATAACATGGATACTACAAATGGAGCAATACTTTGAGCTCCATAATGTGCAACACACACAAAAGGTATGCATTGCAACTTTATATTTAGAACAAAATCAGTTTTTATGGTATCGATGGCTCTGTCCTCATAAATCACTTGTCACTTGGTCATTTTTTAAGGAGAAGATGATAACACATTATGAGGATACAAAGAGCAACACCTTCTTTAGCCATTTAATAAATCTCAACCAAAAGGGTTCAATGACGAAGCATAATCAGGACTTCCGAAAATTGAATATAAGGGTAAATAATATTTCAGAGGAACATATGATTGATGTCTTCATAGGGACTTTAAAGGATTAAATCCAACATGAGGTTCGCCTTTGGGAACCTGATTCATTGGAAAAGGAATTTAGGGTGGAAAAAAAAGTTGAAAGAAAAGTTATGGCAATACTACATGCACTAAACAAATGGCAACATTACCTAATGGGAAGACACTTTAAGGTAAAAACATGTCATGATAGTCTTAAATACTTTTTGGAACAAATACTATCTTTGGAAGAGAAATAAAAATGGGTCACAAAGATGTTGGGTTATGACTTTGAAATCATCTACAAAAAATGGAAGCTAATTGTTGTTGCAGATGCACTCTCAAGAAATGATGGGGACATGGAAGCATCACTTTGTTCCATTTATATTATCCAACCATATTGGATAAACGAATCAAGGGAGTAGTGGAAGAATGATGAACAAGTGTGGATACTCATTCAAAAGTTGCAGCAAGATATTAGTACATCTGATACATTTAGCTGGAAAAATGATTCATTATGGTACAAAAATCACTTATATATTTGCAATAATTCCCAACTAAAACAAAATATTCTTTTGGAATTTCACACCTCTTCCTTAGGAGGACACTCAGGACTTTTAAAAACTTACCACAAGGTCAAGATATTTTTTTATTTTGGGATGGCCTTAAATCTGATATTCAAAAGTTTGTGGACGATTGTTTAGTCTGCCAACAAAATAAAGTTGATACAATTAAGAGCCCGAGTCTACTACAATGTTTATCCATTCCATGTTAATGTTGGGAGGAGGTTTCAATGGATTTTATCATAGGTTTACCCAAGTATGAAGGAAAGAGTGTCATCATGGTGGTAGTTTATAGGCTTACCAAGTATGCACACTTTTGTGCATTATCTCATCCATTTAAAGCCAATATAGTTGCTCCTACATTAATGGAAACAATTCAAAAGCTACATGGAAACCCAAAGATTATTGTAAGCGAAATAAATCCCATTTTGATTGGAAATTTTTGAAATAATTTTGAAAGAATTTTTGAAAGAATTTTCATGAAGGAAATAACTTGAAACAAGATAAAAACCTATTAGAAAAAAGTGAAAAGGGGATTGTTTGGGAAAAATATGTAAAATAAGCTCACATATGTGAAGAAAATCGATTTGAGGATATCTCTACCTGAGAGCAATAGTCATTATTTTGAGGCTAGAACTAAGTCAAGTTCCTTTGAAAACCCTAACTATTAGTTGAAGATGAAGTTGAGTTACAATTGAAAAATAGTTAGAGGCATTAGAGTGAAAAATATATCCTAAATTTTACAAGGGAATAAAGTTATTTATTCTAGAGAAAAACCCTTAAAAAATTAGCTGAGAGGTTTGGGGACAAAACTTATATTGAAAATTTAGAAGATGAATGAAATCAGTGTGTTTGAGGAAGAGTTCCTCATATTTCTAAGGTACACTTTGAAAAAACCATTGCAAACAACTACTTGAAAAATTACGGGGAGATGAGGAGCTTCCAACTGAAAAAATAATGAAAGTAACAACATAAAAAAGAGTAACCCAAAAAGAAAAAAAGAAAAAAACTAAAATCCAAGTAGAAATTTCCTGTTATATCAATATAGAACAAAATCCACCGAAATAATCACCGTAGGAGAAACATAAAGGAGTGGATACACCGGAAATGGAAATCTCGTCTACCACTAGTGTGGTTCCAAGAATTAAGGGTCTAAATATGTCATAATGGATATAGTAAAGAAAACATAAACCCAAAATGATTTGTAGAGCTGAACCACAAAAACACAAAGTGAGAATGATAAGAGCGAGGAAGGTTGGAGTTGGGTAGTTACCCTAACCACCCACCACCTATTTTACATTGTCGTATTAAGGAAGGAGTGCAATACCATAGATCACCAATCAATCACACAAGTATGACATATTGGCCTTGGAAATGTTGCCATGTTTATCTAGACATGTGGCTAGAGTTCTCTCCCCCATTATATATACATATAGGTGAGGGAGGCTAACATAGTAAAAAAAATTGTCTATACAAGTAAGCAATAAGGAAACCCCAGATAGAGTACTCTAAAATACAGGAACATACATGCTTCAATGTAGAATTTATACAATCCCCAAAGAGAAACATCCTTCAATTCATGATCATGTGCTCAACATACCTCCTCTAAGATGAAGTAATCTCTAACAAGAATTTATTCAAACACTTCCCCTTCCACAAATGTCCACTATATAAATGCCCATAGGTAAGGTTCTCCTCCTTTAACGATGTGCCACATTCCCTCACATGTTCCCATTGATACTCTCATGTACTAGTATAGTCCCAAGGCTCCAATTTTCCTCAACATATGCATCTAGGCCCATTACTAGAAGCATGATCCACAACTAAAGTGTCCTCTAATTAGGTTTCCATCTTCCAATTTATATGTCACATGGGTTCAAGATCCAATGAATAACTGCCCTCATCCAAGTGGCCAACACTCCTTCTACTAGGTAGGCACCTCCACTAGTTAAGCAATGGAGTCCCCTATTGTGTGCAACCAATGGGTTAGTCAACATGTTGATCAATATAAAAACCTTGCAAGTAAGAGTGTCATTCTAACACTCTAACCAAGATCAATTATCCACCTAAAATGAGGCATCCATATCCATAAAGAATCATCAAGGAGCTATGATAAATAGCACACTCCTAACAATGTAAAAATAATTTTGAAGTGACCCCAAAAGCTAATAATATGAAAAACTAATCAATCTTAAAAACAATATAACCATGATTGCAGCCCATTCAAACAAAATTCCTAGCTCTTTTGAAATCACTAAAGTGTATAATGTATAAAAAGGTACTTAACATTCAGAAAAGTTTATAAAGATAACTTAGGGATGAATAGGCAAAAAAATTTAGAGAATCCTATGAATGAACCAAATAAACTTCAACATCTGAAATTTTATTTAAATACAAACATTGTAATGACAAAAAGACCTTTTACTTAACTTTGAAAACTATAAGTTTAGATTATCAACATTAAAAATTAAAATATTAATATTTATCCGCTTAAATAGTTAGACTCATACTACAAACTATTAGTTGTAGGGAGAGTTAAAATGTAAGGTTGTTACTACCCTTTAACATCTCTTTAACCGGTCAGAGAAGGGCATCCAATTATTTCAAATGAAAATTAAAATAAAAAATTACATGTTCTAATTGTCATTTTTGTTTTTTTTTATTATATTTTTTCATTGTTAATCCTTTTTCTCTGTACCATAACATTTAAAAATAAAATAAGATTAAAAAAATTTCTCTATAGCATGATAATTCAAAAAAAAAATGCTATCATTTTTATATAATAGTATCTTATTGTTATGATCTCATTCTTTGTTAACCAATTTTCTATGTAACATAACTTTTTAAAAACTAATAACATTAACAATTTTTCTCTATATCATAATATTTCAAAAAAAGAAATGTTATCATTTTTATACAATAGGATCCTATTGTTAGGGAGCTCATGCATCTATATTTCACATGTTTACAATTCCAATTTGAATTAGCTTCCCATCCACTTGAGGTTTGGATTTACAAATGGTACCTACCAATCCTTCATGGCTCGACTTGTAAATATTCTTACATCCTACTCCACTTGTTTGTATGTACTGGTACATAGTTTGATCAAGTGCTTGCATTTGTAATATTAACTACATGTCTTTTTTATGCCTACTCATATATCAAGACAAAATAATAGGCATTAGGGATCAAAATTGATACAATCCAAGTATGATTCCTTATTATCAATAATTTAATAAGTAATATTTATTGATTTTTTTCACAAAAATTAATGTTATTTATGTGTTCTTTTTCAATGGTGTCATGGATCATAATGCAAATGTGCAATAATAATTAGGTTTATAATTTTTATGGAAAAATATTCTTGGAAGTTACATTTATTTTATTATGTTATTGGAGGTTGTAAGTATTTTTTTTAATTGGAGATTGCAATGATATTCATAAAATATATATATCTATCTATCTATATATATATATATATATATATATATATATATATATATATATATGTATGTATGTATGTATGTATGTATGTATGTATGTATGTATGTAAAATCTGTAACACCCTGTTGGGGTCCTGTGATTTGGCATATTGGCATACCAAATTACAAGGCAACATCAGAACCACTTTGGAATCCTAGGATCTAGCCCTCCTAGATTCAGAGAGGGATCTCTCTATATTTGTTTTCAAAGGATATATCTTTAAGTCTTATGATATGATGTTAGGCTAGTTATGAAGTACAAGGTGTTTTGTTTGTTTGTTTTTGGTTGGGGATCATTAACTAAGAAGGTCATGTGAAGTGAAGGAGGAAATAAGTAGAAGGATGTTTTAGCATGGAAATATAGGTCACAAAATAGTGCTAATCATTGGGCTATGGAGTCATAAAAGGGTTTAATTTCACAACAACTATACAAAGGTTTTCATAGGGCAAGTCATCTATATCAGAATATCTTTTAAAATGAGTTTGTGGTATGGAACATTAAGAAGTGTGAGGAAAGAAGAAAAGCTAAGAAAACAAAGGGCAGCCTAAGATCAGGTAAGAACTTTTAACCTAGCTTGCTTTTGGCATACACTTAAGGGGAAAACATAAAAAGTAGCCTAAGATCAAGTAAGGACTTTTAACCTATCCTGCTTTCGGCATACTCTTAAGGGAAAACATTTAAGATAAACATAAAAATTAACCTAAGATCAGGTAAGGACTTTGAACCTATCCTGCTTTCGGAATACTTTCAAGGGATATTTTCAAAGAATCTCTTGGAGGAAAAACTAGAGGACAGGGCTAACCATAGACTTCCCTAGTTCCTAACTCTACTTAGCAAACCTTTCAAGAACATTCAAGAATATAATATCAAGTTATACTCAGCAAGACATGGGCTCACCAAAATTCCTTGACTGGTTATACTCTATTGAAATCATTCCCAAACACACATTTAGAAGAAAACATAGAGATAAAGCTTATCAGTGAGAGATAGGGTACATTGCAGTAAATCCTACTCTATATTTTTTATTCTTTATCAGAGAATATGAACACAATGGAAACATAAGGAGAATAACAATTACAGTGAGAATAACATCACCAATGATTTAGATCAGGATCCATTGAATCTTCTTGTCTATTTGATGTCCGAAACCAGCTATATACTTTGATTCCAATAGCTTTTATAGTCTGATAATTCTCTTCTCAGCCTACTATATTACAACTACTCAGTAACTCTAAATCAATAACACTTCAACAATTAACCAATTTCCAGCCCTTTACAATGAGTTTTCTGTGAATACATATAGGGGAAAAGATGAAGAGTGTTGTAGAAATGGTAATAAATATCGATTAAGACAGAGGGGGAGAGGTATTTGAATGCCCATTCTACTTAATAATGATAGCATTAACTGTTTGTACCATTTATGTCTTTGAGGCATATCTGGTAGGCTGGTAATAACTCCGAAGTGTGTTCTTTGAAACTAAAAATGGCCTGAAGTACTCTGTTTGACCTCTGTGACAAGTAACTGTCATATTTCGGTCCTGTGACCTCCCATGACTGTGCAATAACTGTTCTAACAGCTCTTAAAGAGTTATTTTCATTAGGATGGATGTCACGGTGTCTTTGAAAGGTGAAGTAGACTATGGGTGTCCTTTCTTGATCTCTGGGGACTTAATGGCCCTGATTATCTAACATTCCAAGGCTTCTTTGTTGATGTGTGTATTTGTCTTGAACATGCAGGTTAAGCTTTTGATTTCTTGATTTATGCTTTAACCTCTAACTTTCACTGATCTTCTTTGTTTTCCTTTGTGTACAAGTGGCTGTGCCGGAGGGTTTTCTGTGTAACCAATGCCCATGACGCATTGATATAAAACTTGGAAATTTGACCCTTATGTCGCTTTTCTGCACTAAATTTCGGCCACAGAGGATCATCATCCTCGGCCTCTGCAACTAAACTGCTGTGGGACGACTCTTTATCTTAGGACCGCCATTAAACCTACAACAAACATTAAACATATTATATAAAACCTGCATGGGGGCTTAACTGCTTCAGAGGTCTTTAGTGGAGGTTATGGAGCAGTGAGGAGGCAAGGTGAATGCAGCGGGTAAGGGTTTAATCATGGTGGAGACGAACCAGGGTTCAAACTTCATTATGGCGCGAATATTTGGAAAGGAAGTTTTGGGGAATACCAGAGGTGGTATTCAAATGAGGTGAAGGTGGTAAGTGGTTTGGGACCGATCGAATGCGATACGGTCTGTTAGCTGACATGTGTCCCCTGCAAAACCACCTATTTTGCGGTCAAAGTGCACGGAGGAGAATGGGGAGAAAAATGGACACGAAATGAGATATGGGCCATTAGATCTAGGGGGTGTAGATCTACGGTTGAGAACTAATGTGGAGGGATAAGAGTAGCACTGCAAGAGGAGACGGTGGGGCCGGGATAATGCGTGCTCCTAGAAAAAACTGCCTTTTTGCGTTGAAAACGGGTTTTGGAAGATCACTGGGGGCCATTGGATCTGAAGGGGGGGGACCAGATCAACGGTGGAGATCACGAGGAAACACGATGGAAGGGCTCAGTGTGGTCGGGTGGGACCAGTGGGATTATATGTAAAATTGAAGGAAATTTCACATAGCGGGGGCACTTGAGGTACGGACGAGTTTGTGGGTCGGGTGCCTCTACAGTAAATGTAGACCGTTGGATCAAGATCTTATGTGGTCAAACGAGTCAACTGCAGGGGCACTCTTATAGTTAATCCTTGCATAGAAAGTTCCCGCGGGTGGAAGAGGAGGTGAATCAATGCGGGTTGTTAGATCTATGAGATGGACGGCGGAGATCAACTCGGAGGATCGGCAATCAGCAGAGGAGAAGGTTCGGGGAGGGAGAATTTAGAAGTTGCAATGGCCGATCGCCGATGGGAAAGGTAAGTGCGATGGCCGATGGAGGAGAGAAATTGTGATAGTGCGACAGAGTGAGAGCCATTGGATCAGGGACAAGAACAATAGTGGAGATGCGATCGGGAAAATGCATCGACGAGGGAGAAAGGTTTGGGAAGGAGGAAAATGCGATGACCAATGAGCGTGGACCATCCGATCGAGTGGAGATCGATGGTGGAGATCGAATCGAGGGGATCGCATCGGTGAAGAAAAGGAAAGCGGAAGGGAAAAGGGTGAGGCTTGATGCGATGTGCCGATGTGATGGAGGGGTGCGATGGCAGTCAGATCTTGGGGAGATGGACGGTCTAGATCTTCTTGGAGGATCGACCATCGGTGGGAAAGAAAATTTGGGAGCGAGAACTTGGAATCATCGATGGTCGATAGTCGATGGGCTTAGCGCTTTGGCCACAAGGCGTGATCTTATGGTGGAAGAAGGGGCTCAAGCTTAAGAAAAAGGGGCTTAAAGGCCTAATGTTTGAAAAGGAGCGAAAAATGCTAAAAATGAGTTTTTTTTAGCGTTTTTCAGAGGTTCCGATAGAGTAAAAGATGATTTTTAAAACCAAATAAAAGGGATTCATATGGTTTTAAAGGGATATTTAGAGGAAGTGGAGGGATTTTTTAACAAGAAGATATGAATGAAAGAAGGCTTCAGAGTTGTTTTCTTCAAGACAACAGAAGGGCTTTATGAGGATGGATCCCTTGAACAAATGGACATAGCAAGGCTTCAAGAAGTCACAGATTTGCTTCAAATTTGTTTCTTGAAGGCTAAAGACCTATTTTAGGCATCATTTGAATATGTCAAACTTATGGATGGCTAACACACCCAGTTTAATTTTAATATATTATGTTTAAAAGGCTTTTATCAAGTAAATTTAATCTTTAAGTGTAAAAAGAGATTGACGAATATGATTATTCGTTAGTGAACTTGAGTTCGACCTTATGAATAAAAATTACATTCAGTAGTTGGTTAACTGATTGGTAAATATTTCCAAGATTCTAGAGCGAAAAGGAAGAGGCAATTTTTGACAGTTACCTTCCCCAAAAGGAGAAAAAGGAAATTCTGGGAAGGGGAAGGGGTTCTGTACATGATGAAAAGAAAAGGGTTTACAACAGGAATGTTGAAAACAAAAGAGTTGTCAAGTGATGGCTTAAAACCAATGGAACTTTGTAACCCAAAAGGAGTATAGGTTGGATAGAGGTCCTGAGACCTAGATTATGGAAATAACTGTTATGTTAGACTCTAGTGTGGAGCACGGGGTGCCACAATCAGTTTAATAGAAAAAGAGATAATTATTTGAGTTATCTGGTTAAGTTTGTAGAAATTAGCGACATATCTGTATTTCTCTTCTGTGTATGACTCAATACAGGAATTAAAGAGAGTTATCTATTAAGTTAAATTTTAATGCAGTGGTATTTTCTTATCTAGTAAAAAGATGTAATATTCTGGATATTAGAAAAATAACTAGTATATGCCATGATGATGCTAAGAAATGTGATGTATAGTTACTCTTTCTATAAAAATACTTCTGACATGTGTAAATCCTAAATTTTCTTGAACTAGATATATATATGTCAATACAAAAGGATTTAAAACAATTATACTGTGTCTAGCAAAGTAAATGTTCTTAACACTACCAAGTGTTAATGTACAATTTAGATAAATGCATTGAAAATTAATATAATAAATTACATATGAATGTGTTGAGGGTAGAATAAGAACAAAGGGTAAAATTCATTCCGGTAATCTATAAAATTATTTATACATTTCCAATAACCAGTTTAAAGAATCAATAGGCATGGAGGTTTAGAACCCAAGATTTGTGGCGAATAGAGCAGGGTTCAATGTCCTCTGGCCTCTTCTTGTCTAATGTTACACATTAATTTGAACATAAAAAAAAAGGATGTATAATTATTTAACAAATGTTAACTCTCAGATTGGAAAAATGCATTAACACAGAACTCGGTGACCAAAAAATTAAACCCAGAAATTTGTCTTGGATGTTTCCATCCTGGAAGACAATATTACAAAATGTAATTTGGAAGTAGGAAAGGTGTGCATATTCTTGTACGGTACAAACTCTATTCACAATAACTAAATTGATAATTTAAGCTAGAAATTCTATAAATAGGCATTATGAGATAAGAACAATATATATAAGTTAACCATGTACAAAGTTAGCGAAGACTTGGGTATGGTGGAGAAAAACTGGAGATAAATCCTTCAAAAAATTATATAGAGTGAAAAATTACATAGTTATCCTTATAATTTAGCTTGGAAATTCTACAAATATAGGGAAATGGTGTAACCATATCTATCTAAAAACCATGAAAAATAACTACACCAAAGACTTCTTCATTAAGGTTCAGAATGCAACTCTCTCGAGGAAGGCCTGAAACTATAACATGAAAATAACAAGGGCCACTTTCCGGTACTTGTCACAGACAGAGAGTTTAACCCTGAGTATCAACATAAGAAACATGATACCAAGAATATTTTCTAATAAGGGTTCAGCTTACCTGTCGTGGCCACCTGAGGAGCGTTGGATTATTTGAGAGCTCTTATGTTCGCTAGGACCTCTGCAACCAACTCTGGCACGAAGAAAATAGAAAAACAGTGGGTTCATGCGTATCTTGCTCCGAATTCCAAAGGCAAAATAAGAAAGAAAAGGAAGTTGAGTTCTAAACTTTTACCTGGGTTCCAGCTCTTGTCAAGCTTAGTGGATGGCACCCTAGTGTTTATTTCTGTGAGAGAAGAAACCAAAGTAACTACCACATGAAACCCTCTAGACACTGTAGAAATACCATCCTAAGAAATATTGAGCCGCAAAAAAAGGGTTAATGTGAACCTCATGCTGATGATAATAACCGAGATTTTTCTTTATTAACTTGTGCAAATAAGAATATCATATACAAACCAGAACATCACCTGTGAATAGAAGAGAGCTCAACAAGATTGGTACAACAACCGAGAAGCAGTATTATAAAAAACCCATTTCGCATGGCTATTCAAGCAGAACCTACAATGTCACGTCGAAAGAAAAATAACCAGAGATAACAACATTTACCAAAATGCATAACAGAACCGGAGCCAAGATCACACCCTCTGACGAGAGAGAGAGAGGTAACACACTTTTTGCAAGTGGTAAAACTAGGAAAGATGAATTGCAGAGCAGCTCAGCTTGAGCATTGAGGAAAATGAACAGTGAATGCAGAACTCTAGGTCAGGTAGTTAAACTAAACCCTCTAGTAAGGTTATACACTGCCAGATCTAGGTTTCATAAGATCAACGATCAGCACATGTCCCCGTAAAAATCACAACCTACAATTGTCAAGCATTACAACATTCGAAAAGCCTCTTACCAGACGATAGGTGGATGAGCAACCATATTGACCGAATCATGGTGTTAAGTACAAATTACAGAATTAATCAATTAATCTTAAGCCAAATCCTAGGCAGAGTATGTAGTATTCCTTTTTTTTTTTGTCACCTATGACGGGGTTAGGATGGACTTCCAGAGTTGGGAGTAGACAGGTCACAGGTACATGTTGGTGTCATCAATGGGCTCAGGCACTTTTTGGAGGAGTTTTGAGGAGTTTATATCAAGACCGATGGCATTGGCTTGATATATTCCACCATCCGCATAGTTTTCCTTTCGTTCTGGTGCATTTTGACAACTTTTAGAAAACTGAGCTATTTTGGGCTTAACTCAGTTAATTACACTCAAGGTGGCATTCCGGGAGGAGTACGTGATATAATGCCTTATTGTAATATCTCGTTGGAACCGGGAGGAGAATACCTAAATGATCGGATGGTTGGACATGAGTTTCAGTGACTTGAGGAGACATGGTAGCTGATTTACTCTTTCCTCCATTAAAAATGATTATTTTCATTGGAAAATAAGAGGGAAAAGTGCTCCATGATTAAAATAATAATAAAATAAGGCTCTAGAATGATTCCATGATTAAAATAATAATAAAATAAGGCTCTAGAAGGATCCATGAGATCTATAAAAGAAGAGGAGGAGGCCATTCAGGAATACGTTGGACTTGATATATTTTCTTGTATGTGAAGTTGAGAACTTGGTTCTCTTCTCCATTGGTAGCCCCAGGACGGAAACCCTCAGGTATGTTGTCAAATGATGGAAGGAAACCCAAATCTCTTTGAGGAGACTTCATTCAGGAGTTTCACGAAGCTTCAAGGATATTGGAGTGAGGATCATTCAGATCCATAATTGGTGCTTCATTGATTTCGAGTTGATTCAATGGCAGTTGTTTCCGAAGGGAGAGTGCAACAGTTCAGTTTTGGAGGGCCAGTGTAGTATTGTAGTAGATCCTTGAGGCCAGTTCTATTTCAGTTATATTAGATATTTCTCATTTCATCATGTAACCCCAGATATATTATAATAAAGCTGAGTTATTTACTGCATTATGGTGTTATGGATTTGCATGTACTTGTATGTTTTATTTTACATGGCAATCTTTTGTTAAATGCATGATAATTTAATGGAGAATTTTTCGTTGAGTTAGTTTCCAAAAAAATTCATAAAATATCCCATTTGGGATATTATAGTGGTATTAGAGCTGGTGATGTTTCCATCTTGAGGGTTTACTTTTCAAATTACCGAAAAATCCAAATTCAAGGGTTTTACTGCAGCTCAATTTCAGAGGTAGATCGATGGTTTATTATTTTGAGGCATTATTGGAGGACACAGTTGGGTTATTGTGTTTATTTTTGGTTGCAAGGTTCATTAGCTTACGACATCTATATGCAAACCTAGGTTCATTATCGTTTCAGCTATAGGTGAACCTCCAGGGCTGATACTGACATTTTATTTCTCGAGCAGCGTGGCAGTCTATGGACTAGCGCAGAGGAGGAGTGTTGATCCTAGTTGTGGAGGAAGCTCTCAACCATTTGAGCCTTGTTTGGTGAGGGATATAGAGGAATTGAAAGAGGGATTATTTTTTCCACATTTGGAGGGTTTTTGAGTATTTCGCTGATCATTTTGTAGACAACATATTCAACAACTACTGGGAGAGCGTATGGCTTATTAGGGTCAATTTTGGAGGATTGTGATTTGGCCAAACCATTTATGGGTTTTAGTTGGATTGGCTTGAGGAGATTGAGATTGATTTTTGAGAAATTTCTGAGCACCAGATGTGGGTGTTTTTGCCAATCCATTGCAACAGCTAGTGCAGAATAGTTGTCGGAGAGCATTTTGTTGGGTCAAATTTACATTGCTGGGAAAAATTTATATTGCAGGGCCAAAATTATTCTTCTATGGGGAATTTTTCTTGATGGGCCAAAAAAAAATTTTGGGCTAAGTTTATTTTCTAGAGCCTAATTTATTTGCGTGAGCCTAGTTCATTTGCCAAAGCCAAATTTATCTGTTGGGGTTGAGTTTATTTGTGGGACCAACTTTATCTGTCATAAATCAATTTATTTTTCAAAGGTTTTGAAAGAGATTTATCTCATTTGATTCAACGATTTTGTAGTGAATTTGTTGAACTAAAGTGTAGAAGAATTCCGGTACAAATTTATCTTATTTGGAGCAGTGTGCATAGTTGGGCAGAGTAGGACACTTGCACTAAATTTGGGCTTTATGTATCTTCTAGAATATACCGAAGATTTTTCAAGGTTATTCTGGGTTTTGTGAAAGGAGTTTGTGGTTAAAATTTTAGAATTTTACTAGTGATATTCAAGTATCAAATCGTCATTCTTATAGTAGGGAAAATCATTGGTTTAATAGATTTTCACACTATTTGAGCATTTTGGGTCAGTCGGAATTAGCCCAAAAAATTTATAGGTTTTTTCGTCCATGGGTCAAAGAGTTGGCTCCTAATTTTGCAAAATTTTTGTGGGAGTTTGGGTGGCCAAACATACAGAATTATTTGGTAGCTATTAGGGAAGGAGTAAGCTTAAATTTTGGGTTCCGGGTGACTGGTATAATTTTCTAAAATAATGTATGGGTTTTTTTGGGTTTGTGGTGCAGAGACCAAGATTAATTTGGCAGAAATTTCTGAAAACTTTGGAGGCTCAAACAAGGGTTACTTCCATCCACTAGTTGTAGAATTTCCAGAGTCAACACAGAGCTTGAGGAGATATCATTTCCTTGCATCTGGGGTAACATTTTTTCACCTGAGATTGTTTAGATTTCTTTGCTAGGATGAATTCATCTTTTTGTGCCAAAATGATTTTGCTAGAGCCCAATTTATTTTCCAAAGCCTTAATTATTTACCGGAGCTAGATTTATTTGTTGGTTCAGGATATTGTTATGAGAAATCTGAGGTTATATGAGTTGGTTGAATAACTATTTTCATATGTTATGGTAGCCTTGTATTGATATGAGCATTGTGTAGTCATAATATGAGTATGTTATGTGAGTAGAGGTTGAGTCAAATTCTCTACAACATTGTCACCCTTGCTAAAAAATCATGGGATTTGAGGAGACTTTTGAAAGTCTTAGAAAAGGCCTTAATGACTTAGAAAGAGTTTAGTACTAGCTACATTTTTGTAATATTCCCAATTAGTCATGAGCTAATTGGAATATTCAATTTTGTTTTATTTCTTTGTTTAAAGAATAAGAGGGCAAAGGAGGTCCATATTTCTCCTTAATAATGAATAAATCAATGCCAAATGTGAAAGAGACAAATCTTGGCAGCTTAATTAAAGCAGCCTTTTTGTGAAAGGGGTTGGATCACTTTGACTGGGTCAACCTTGACCAAATCAACAACGTTGTTATGGAGGAGTGGCCATCAATGAGGGACAACACAGTTTTAGATGGAGATGCTTTGTGTGAATGCAGTGATATTTTTGGATGGGGCTTAGGGTTTGCAAGCTCATATTCTATTTAAGGAAGAGGATGGAAGCCATATGAAGGTTATTGATGTATATTATATTCCTGAATATATGGTCTATTTAGACATATATCTTTCTCTTGTTTTGTAGCTGAGACAGAGTGTTGTTTAGCATAGGGTGTTCCTGATCAGGAATCCCACCTCTTCCATTGAGTAGCTCTTGGAGGAGTCTTGCACTACATTGTCCACTATCTGGCTTAAGGCCAAGCTTCTTCTTCAACTACAACACAGTTCTTGTTGAGGGTTTGGTTTTTTTTGCAAGCTACAGCAAGTGGAGACTAGATCTCTAGATCTAGGCCATTTCAGTTCTCCTTTTTAGTGGAGGAGGTTTCTACTTCATTGGGAGGACATTATTGAAGGTCTTTGGGCACATTTTCAGATCATGGCATTAGGCCAAACATATTTTTATCCCTACAACGCATTTTACTTCCAGATCTGTGTTATTTATGTAGGAGTAGTTGCAGGGTGGTTTGGCACACCATTTGGAGAGTTGATTTTCATGTGATGGGAATCTTCCCTTCACTTTGAGGATCTATTGGAGGAGGCTATTTTCTTGATCATATCAGATCAGCCACACTTCCCAGATCTGTATTTTTTAGTATATCTACAATCTTAGATCTCATATCTACAGCTTGTACTTGGTGTTTTGTTGAAAACCCTTGAGGGGTTCTATAGAGGAGCTTGTATAGTGCATGGATCTGATATAGATCTAAATTTTTAGGCACATATTAGCTCTAGATATGATGTATAATATATTGTTGTTGCAGGTCCAATAAAATAACGATGTAAGGGTTTTCCAGCTTTTATATATGGTTGCAGCACCTCATATTGAGGCATTTTATTCATTGGAGGCTTGTATTTCCTGTTATGCATCTTATGGGCCATATTTTACACATATTTTGTTGATGTAATGACACATGAAATGTCTCCATATTGGCCTCTTGATTTATAAATGATGATCTACTTTATTATTCCAACATTTTGCACTATATTCCTGCGTTTCCCATTTGGGAATATTACAGTGGTATCAGAGCGTAATCTTTTCACAACCTGTGCATTATAAAAGCCAATATTTCATCTGAAGAAGGAGAGCCTCTTCCTGATAGAGAGAAGAGGTATCAAAGAAGAAGCCATATAATATTTTATTATACAAATGAAAAAGAAGACTGTAATATCCCAAAATCGGGACTACTAGCAAGGCATGCCTGAAAAATGCATTTTTTAGGAATGTATGCTATAGGATTGGAAACAAGCCTTTGGATCCCTTATATATGAGTATATAATACCTAAATCCAAGAGGGTATTAGAAAAAAATCCTCCTAGGTGGGTTAAACAGGTCCCCCCACACCTAGTGCAGTTAGAAAATGCCCAAAGAAGGGGACTGCAGCAATACAAAAACAAACTGCTGGAAAATAACGGAGTTCAGCCCAATACTTGTAGGAGATCAGTATGGAAACTCATGTTTTAGCTATAAATCAGAAAAATAACTTTACACATCAGCTTATACAATGTACAACAGAAAGGAGAAGGATTTACAAGAAGAAACCCTCAGAAATGAGGTGCTACAACCATGAGAAATGACAGAATAAGATTGAAAAAATTATTCCTATTGGTTGAAGCAACAGTATGTTACACCTCGGATCTAGAGCAGATTTGTATAAGAAAATATATATCTAATTCAGATCTGTGTACAAGAAAGGCTCATCAATACATTCCCCTTGGGGATCTCAGCAAATCATGAAAGTACAAGGGTAGATCTAAGATCTAAGTTACAGATATGTAGTAATATTCAGAAAATTTTGAAGCATATAATTTACAGCAGATTATATCTGAAACAAACATGGATTGGATGGCCAATCCATGGATCACCATAGTGAAAGGAAGGATCCAATCACTAGAGATCTCTCCTCTAAGCTGATGCCAAAAACACCCTGCAACTCTACTACTGCAAATAACGCAGTTCTGCAAAAAGGGACTGAACTGTAGACTCTGATTATACTTTGGCCTGATGCCAATATCTAGATCTGAAGCTCCCAAACTCTATAACACTCTTTTCAAAGGGATATATGACTTTCCCAGTGAAGAGGGGTGCTAGAGCTGCATAGATTTGAAGAGATCTATCCTCCACTTGCTGCAGCTCACAAGGAAAACCCAATCCTAAATAGGACCAACGATGTAGGTGTAAGATGAAGCTTGGCCAAATGCTAGATAGTGGACAAGACAAACAAGGCTCCTCCAAGAGCTGATCTAGGAAGGAGGTGGGATTCCCGACCAGGAACACCCAATGCTAAACAACATTATTCTCATCTAAACAACCAGAGAATCAAAAATTTCTAAACAGACAATATCATCAGAAAATGATAATCATCAACAACGCTCTCATGCTTCTCTCCTCTTCCTTTTATAAGATAAAAGCCTTGTCAAACCCTAAACCACTTCAATGAATTAGCTCCTTTCACATTTGGATCCTCCATCTAGAACTGTGTTATGTACACATGAGGTACATTGAATCTAGACTGCGCTGTGGATTTGGTCAAGGTTGACCTAGTCTCATAGTTCAAACCCATTCACACCTGCAAGTGTTTATTTTATAAGGCCCAGTTTTGTCTCTGTTCACATAGGCATGGATTTATTAATTATTTTCCGGAGTTTTACATGTCCTCCTTGATTCATTTATTCAAGAAACAGAAAATGAAAAAAAATGGAATTTTTCTCTTAGCTTAGGCTAAGTAGGAATATTACAATCCTCCCCTCCCAAATTTTTATTGTCCTCAAGCAACTGAAAGGATAGAACTGAAATGGATTTGGAAAGCATCTTTTCCCAAGCAATCATCCATACAAAATGAGTCACCTCCCAACATGGTAAATCCATAAAATTCTCCTCCACCTTAGGTTCTTGCAAAGAAGGTGGGCTGAAAAACTGAACATGGTAGACATAGGTGCCTACCCCATGCTATACTCCTCTCCACTTAAGATAATTTTGGAGTGTTTTCCGATCCTGGGCTGCAATGATGTTGCCTCCAAGAGGCAAAATGAAGACTAGATCTCTAAAGATCTCTTCTCGAACATTGTGAATCTAGCTGATCCAAACCATTCCATATGTGATGGATGGGAAATCATCACCATATGGCATCTTATCAAACTCATGGCCCACCTCATAAAGAAACAAGTGTTTGGATATGGTGGCCATATCTCCTCTCATGTTCCCATTAGAACATGCAATGCAGAAAATGTGGGAATCCTCTTTCCCAAAGAACACATCTAGCCAATGTGTTTCCTCTCCAATCATGCTCCTCACAAAAGCAAGATCAACATCAGAAATTGGAACCATGATTAGCATCAAGGGAAAGGACATACTGAAGGCTTCATATGGTGCAATAGGGTACCAACAGTCTCCCATGAAGTTACAACGCAGTTTTTCCAACTGCAGCTTCAGAAAATTACAAGGCAAGTGGTTGCTGGATACATGGTGGTATATGTATGTTATTTCATTTACTAATGAATAGTAGATGGTTGCATACAAAAAATGAACATACATGAAGTAATACAACACTTCCCCATGGCCATATAAGAGATGGATGTCTCCATCATACAATTTGGCCCACTGTTGACCATGGAGCTCACTAAAAAGCTTGCCCTTTTGTGGAGCAATGCATTGCATAAAAATGGTAAGAGTATGTAGATCACTAAATGCAACAACAAGATCCTTACCATGTGCTAATAGTGAGATCCTAATAGGGTCCATGAACAAATTCTCCATAAGGATATGACATACTCTCATGAAGAGAAATGAATCATGTGCTACATGAATATCCTCCCTCATGTACTTGGAAAATCAAGCCAAGAAGAACATATCCAAGCAATAGATGTCTCCATCCATTACTCCATATTTCTCACCTCCTCCTTTTCCATCAAGTGCACCAAGAGTGGAATGATCCTTGGGACACTCCATCCATAAGTTCATGCTCCTGAGTGACAGCGTTGTTGGCCTATGAAAATAGGTTCTTGCCAATACATAGCTCCTTTATTTGACATTCTCATTGTCAAAGAAATCTTCCATAATGTTGCCACAAAAAAGAAGTCCCTTACGAAGTGGAAGTAATTCCAGATCATCCAAGGCTAAGGGGATAATGCTATCTCCTTCTCTGGCAACATCATGCAATGTGTGAGAGAAAATCTGGTCTTGCTCTCCCAAGAACATCCAAAGCAACAAAATATTTTGCTGCTTCCCCATACCTCCATCATATAAATCATGTGGTCAAAACATGGTGATTGATATGAAGAATGTCATATCAACACAATGTGTCCATACTCCTTGATGCTCAATGATGCAAGTATCCTGCCACACATCTTTCCTCCACATACCCTTAGAAAGAAGATGATGGCCAAACTCTTTCAAGAGTAGCCAGCGCAGCCAAGCCTCATGTTGCCTGTTTTCATAGATACGCAAGTTTCCTACTAGCCTCTTGCTCTTCATCCACATCCACTCAATCATTTGTGGATGTCTCCTCCCATCCTTAATCTTGGTACTCCTCCCATGAGGGCTACCATCCTCCCAAATCAAATTTCTGTCTTTGCATTTCATGGGATATTGAAATGCAATCTTCTCAAGGATCAATTTGATCTCATAAGGACCCAAATAGGTGGTAGGAAAAAACCTCCCATCATGATGTGTAGGGCTCAGGGAATGTCCAACACAAGCATGAGAGATGTTATCCATCCTAAGATGTCCTCCATCATCTATCTACTCCTCCTTGAATCCATAAAGATCCAAGTGTGAGAAGGGAAGAACCTCCTCAAACTGTTGAAGAACTTTTCACTTCATGAAATGTTGAAGTGCACCTTTCATGGGATCTCTTGATGAGACCTCCTCCTCATGCATGGTCTTCCAAAACCATTGGGGTCTTGGATCTACTGCAAGTAGAAGTCTCTCTTTGAGCTGTGGCATGCTCATTGAGAAAGTTTCATCTAGAAAGGAGAAAGTGTTTCTCACTTCAAGGTGTTTGCCATCTATCATTCCATCCACCATTGCTTCATGAATGAATCTGCCATTTGAATGCTCCCATAAATAATGGGTCCTCTTCTCTTCATCGTTGCTCTTATATAGCATAGTGAAACTCTGCTGCTCTAAATCAACAACATGCAATGATGTAGATCCCTACATAATATTTTCTGAAATGACAGGAGATGGAAACTTAAGCATACCTTGGTAAAATGTGGGAGCAAGAGTTTCTCCCTCAACTATGTTGGCTTCCTCCAATGCTGAACATGAAGGTTGTTCCTCCAAGGTTGTGATAGCTCTGGTACATGCTTCCTCGAGTGGTGGTGAGGATCTCTCTTTTCCTGATCTTCCTTCCCCAAATCTCCTGATCATCTTTTGAGAAAACTCAGCAAGAGTAGACACTCTTGCATGGCTCAAATGGCTGAACCACCAAGTGTTCTCTTCACCTTCAAGGTGCAGTGTTGCAATTTATACAACCTATCTCTCTACTACTATATGTAGTAGGTAGAGAGCCTCTAGTTTCATCACCCAAGCCCTTGCTGCACATGTGAGTGATCCAAAAAAAGTGGACAATAGGAATATATTCCCTCTCATCATTCCATGGATGTAGAGTCTCCTTTCTTCTTCCAGCTGAATGAACTAGAGTCTCCTTGAAGGCTCTAGGTTTAGCTTGGTACTCAACAAGGCATCCACTTAGAATTTCATATTCCAATTTTCTTCTATGTCTCTTGTCTTATCCTCTTTGAGAATAGGAAGTGCATCGCTCTTCCTCTTCTTGAAACCCTCTAGGAGTTTCACTGCAACTCTTCATCTTCTTAACCTCCTTGGGGAGGTCTTTCTTGGATCTAAAAATGGATGATATCAAACTCATTCTCTCCATAATTCTAACCTTTCTCCTTCGGATAGCTCGATCTCATAGGCTGAGCCAAATATCATGCTCTTATACCACTATAATATCCCAAAATTGGGACTGCTAGCAAGGCATGCTTGAAAAACGCATTTTTCAGGAATGTATTCTACATGATTGGAAACCAGCCTTTGGATCCCTTAGATATGAGTATCTAAGACCTAAATCCAAGAGGGGATTAGAAAAAAATCCTCCTAGGTGGGTTAAACAGGTCTCCCTACGCCTAGTGCAGCTAGAAAATGCCCAAAGAAGGGGATTGCAACAATACAAAAACAAACTGCTGGAAAATAATGCAGTTCAGCCCAATACTTGTAGGAGATCAGTATGGAAACTCATGTTTCAGCTATACATCATCGAAATAACTTTACACGGCAGCTTATACAATGTAGAACAGAAAGGAGAAGGATTTACAAGAAGAAACCCTCAGAAATGAGGTGCTACAACCATGAGAAATGATAGAATAAGCTTGAAAATGTTATTTCTATTGGCTGAAGTAGCAGTATGTCACAAATTAGATCTATATTAGATATGTACATGAAAATATATATCTAATTCAGATCTATGTACAAGAAAGGCTCATCAATATATTCCCCTTGGGGATCTCAGAAAATCATGAAAGTACAAGAGTAGATCTAAGATATAAGTTATATATCTGCAGTAATATTCAAAACATTATGAAGCATATAATTTATAGAAGAATAGATCTGAAACAAACATGTATTGGATGGTCAATCCATGGATCACCACAGTGAAATGAAGGATCCAATCACTAGAGATCTCTCCTCCAAGCTGATGCCAAAAAACCCTGCAACTCTACTACTGCAAATAACGCAGTTCTGAAAAAAGGGATTGCATTGTAGACTCTGAGTATAGTCTGGTCTAATGCCAAGATCTGGATCTGAAGCTCCCAAACTCTAGAACACTCTTGTCAAAGGGATAGATGACTTTCCCAGTGAAAAGGGGTGCTAGAGCTGCATAGATCTGAAGAGATATATCCTCCACTTGCTACAGCTCACAAGGAAAACCCAATCCTAAACAGGACCAATGTTGTAGGTGTAAGATGAAGCTTGGCCAAATGCCAGATAGTGGACAAGACAAAAAAGGCTCCTCCAAGAGATGCTCTAGGAAGGAGGTGGGATTCCCGACCAGGAACACCCATTGCTAAACAACATTATTCTCAGCTAAAAAGCCAAACAATCAGAAATGTCTAAACAGAAAATATCTTTAGAAAATGATAATCATTAACAACCCTCTCATGCTGCTCTCCTCTTCCTTTTATAAGATAAAATCATTGTCAAACCCTAAACCACTTTAATGAATTAGCTCCTTTCACATTTGGAGCCTCCATCTAGAACTGCGTTGTGTATCCATGAGGTACATTGAATCTAGACTGCGTTGTGGATTTGGTTAAGGTTGACCCAGTCTCATAGTTCAAACCCATTCACACCTGCAAATGATTATTTTATAAGGCCCAGATTTGTCTCTGTTCACGTAGGCATGGATTTATTCATTGTTTTCAGGAGTTTTACATGTCCTCCTTGATTCATTTATTCAAGAAACAGAAAATGAAACAAAATTGAATATTCCTCTTAACTTAGGCTAAGTATGAATATTACAAATACAAGGGTAAAACCCATTTATCTGGAGGTGAAGATGGAGAGAAGGAGCACCCTAATATCCTTCTTAGAGACATGCAAGGCATTGCTAGAGATATCAAGGAGATGAGAATGGACATATTCAAGGAATCCCCTGAAGGATTTCATGATGGAGAAGGCTTCGGCATGTCTCACCACTGGAATGATCAACTAGTGCATCAACCACAAGTTTCCCAACGCTCTACTATGCCTACATTTTTTTGCTATGGGAAATGAAGGGTTTCAGGAGCAAGAATCCCTTGAAGACTATTTATGGAGTATGAATATAGAACTCAGAGTTTCAAAGATCACTTGAGTTTTTAGGACTTTTGTCAAATAAAGGATAATAGAATACCAAGGCATCATCATAGAAGTGGTGGATTCATTCAAAATCATGATCGACACCAAACTATGGGCAAATTTCTTTTACCCAAATTTAATGGGTCATCCAAGTGCACTGCCAAAGCAAGAAGGGTGTATATGTTCATTGATGGGTTAGATGAACCTCTTCGGGGGTTGGTTAAGTCTACCAAGACCACTACCATACATGATGCCATTGAAAGTGCTAGAGACCTTCAAGATGCCTTACCAAAACCAAAGGCAACATTTCAGCATAAGCCCTCTTTTCCATCAAAGGGAAAAGAAGAAAAGGTTGCTCCTTCAAAGGAGATTCATTATAAAAAACCTCTTGATGATGATGTCCGAAGAGATCTAAGAAGAAGGAAGCTTTACTTCACTTGCCAAGAAGCTTGGGCACCTAAACATAGATGTGTAGCTAGAAAGGCACATTACATAGAGCTCTTCTCAGATGATGAGGACGAATAAGAAGAAGAACAAGGAAGGGGTCATAGTGATGGAGTAGCAGTAGATGATCCACCACCACTTGGAGGTGAGGATGGAGCAATTTCTCAAATAAGAGGCACTCTTGCATCATTAAGACTGATACCCAACTGTCATGAAACTTCCACTCAGGAAACAGAGATGAATTTGTGCAATGGAAGCAGGGATATGATGATCCCATATATTATGCACATGAGGATGATCCATGAGACATCATTATCTTGTGTTAAACCACCTAGGAGACCACCTGATTCAGATTTGGTGAAAAATGTCTCAAATATTTATGCTCCTTTCATAGATCCAGGAAGGATGGGAGCATTAGAAGACCAAAAAATAGCACTGAGAGGCATGAGTGAGCCCAAGGAGGAGGGATATATTCTTCCACTATCATCATCACCCACTCTTGCAAGATTGGAGGATCACACCATCAAGGATCAAGGAGACCATTAATTGGCTATGGAGACTCAGAAGATGATCTCATTTAGAGAGAAATATTCCATGCATGATAGAATATGGTGGTCACACATGCATGCTTTGCTTAAACCAAGGACATATTGGATAGATGATAGCCTCCCATGGGAGAGTAATTTTCAAAAACCTCAATCTTTACTTGAGCATGTGCATATTCAAGAAGGGCAGAAAGGAGGGAATAACAACCTTACATCATATACCTTTGGCATGGGAGTTGTCAAGGAGGAGGACAACCATATGACATACATTTCTTTTGATAGATCATCAGCGCTGTCAGTATGGGAGATTGATCCATATTGGAAATCCCAACTGTTGGTGTATTACTCCAAGGATCTTCACACATGCATGATACTTGATGACCAACTACATGAAGAGGGATATTCAGTCCAAGAAGGAGTCATATATTATCATGGTAGGATCTTCTTATCTAAAGCCTCCAAGCTCAAGGAGAAGTTACTACAAAGAGCTTATGAAGAGTTCTTTTTCAGCCACACTTATTCCATGAGATTCTACAACATCATCATGAGAAGCTACACTTGGAAGGGCTTTGAATGAGAACTATATCAGCATTTCCAAATATGCATGAACCATGTGGAGTTGGGATAGCAACATAACTCTATAAAGGAGTTAATTCAACTGTCTCTTTCTTCTTTTGAGAGAGGAGATAGATCTATACACCACTCCATTTGTATGAGGAGAAATTTTAGTGAAAGATATTATTGTGTACCTAATTTTTTATTTGATGAACATATGCATTCTTTTACTATGTTTATGCAGGCCATAGTGTAATATTCCAAAAATTTAGCCTTCAGCTAAATGGAATATTATATTTTGTTTTATCACTAGGTAGGTGAATAAGTGGGTAGGGAGGACCATAAATCTCCTTAGAAGGAATAATAACACTCCTAATGTGAAAGGAGGAAGAATAAGAATCTGGATTAAGCATCTTTAGGTGTGAATTGGATGGGATGCATGTTGAATAGGTCAACTTTGACCAAATCAACAATGTTGTCATGGAGGAGTGGCATTTATGATGAGACAACACAGTTTTAGTGGAGGAAAACTTGCATGAGCTTAGTGGTAGTTATGGATGGGACCCAATGTGAGAAGGCTCACACGCTATATCTGGAGGGGATGGCACCCATTTTTATTCATGTTTAAGATTATTATTTGATATTGGTCTATTTAGACTTTGCATCCTTTAGCTGTTTAGCGGGGTTTTCTATGTTGTTTAGCACAAGGGTGTTCGTGATCGGGAGTCCCTACCTCATCCTCAGGGAAGGATAGATTCATTGGGCTAAATTTCCTCATTCCAGCATTTTTTCCAGGCTACCTCCTTCAACTACAGCATAGTTTTTGTTTAGAGTTGGGTTGTGTTGCAGGGTGCAGCAAAGGAGGATCACATAGAGCCAATTCTGGGCTTGTTTTTCAGTGGAGAGGTTTCCTATCCATTGGAGGATCAGTAAGGAGGGCTCCTATGCATATTTATATATTTTTGGTATCAGGCCAACCATATACCATCCCTCACAGTGCATTTTTAGTCCAAATCTGCGTTATTTTTAGTGGCAGTTGCTGAGAAGGTTCACTAAGCTCATTAGGAGGGTCTATTTTTTAATAGAGGGATCAACCTTATATTGGTAAATACCATTGGAGGAGGAAATTATCATTTCATATCTGTCATAGCCTCATTCTATTCAATTCTAGTTTGTAGTGACATATCAACCCTAGGATTATTTGTCACATTGTATATTTTGTTTGGTATTTCTAGCAATATTTCATGGGTTGGCTAGAAATCATGTCTTAGAGCCCGTATCTTCCTTTATAGGCATTTATTTTGTATCTATCATCCATATTACATATATTTATGTTTATAGCAGCATCTACACTAATATAGACAACGAAGTTACTGCTTTCCAGCATTCTATACAGTAGCATCAACTCATGTGCTTATTGATATGATCATGTGAGACTTGTTCCTATTGCTTTAGTGGCTTGACCCTAAAGATATTTTTGTATATTGTTGTTGATATGTAAATAAAATGATTTCTGCATATTGATCCCTCTTATGATATGTTCATTGTTGTTGTGTTTTACATTATTATGTCTTGTATTGTTGCTATTTCCATTTTTGGATATTACAGTGGTATTAGAGCATAATATTGGCTCAACCTGTGCATTCAAGACATTATGCCATTAGGAGGAGAAGTTTCTCACAGAAAGGAGAATTTGTATAAAATAAACAAAGGCATGACTCCATTATTTGGAGAAATGAAGGAAGAGAGGCTCTCCCAGCTTCTTTTTCAAACTGTGAAAAATATCAAGAAATATATCAAGGAAATCAAAAGGGAGAGGTGTGGAAAATTTCCAAGAGGGTTTGAAAGTGAAGCAAGCCCTAAATTTTTGTAAAATTCCCAAATTTCCACATCATATTTGGAATATTAGAGTCCTTTATTTTCTTAATAAATTAAGTAAATAAAAGGGTGGAGGGACCCACAATCCTCAATATGAATAAATATCCACTTAATGTGGACTAATTAAGCCTATATCTACATGATGAGGTAGTTGAACAACTACTAATGTGAAAGGAATTGGAGATAATGTCTCATTAATTGAGATGGATCATGGAGGTTGATTCGATCAACTAAGATATTGAAGATGTCAAACATAAGATCATGGGGCATTCATCATAAAGTGATGGAGGATGTTGTGCAATCAAAACACACATGATGGAGAGGGTGTACATTGCACCTAGACATGATGGTTGATTTGGTCAAACATTGCAGTCAAACTTGGAGGATCTTGTCCACATGCATAGCGCAGTCTAGATGAGGGCCAAGTCTTGGGAAGGCTCAAAAATTATATAAATAAGATGAAGGCAAGGATGAAGGCATGCTAATTATTCTTGACGTAAAGATATTTTTAGATCTGGAATTGTCATATAACATTCTATTGCTTTCTCGGGCTGTTTAGCAGAAATTGCAAGTGTTGTTTAGCACAGGGTGTGCCTGGTTGGGAATCCCACCTCTTTCTTAGAGCAACTCTAGAAAGAGTATTGTACTCCATTCTACATCAAGCATTGGTGCCATATCTCTTTTCTTACTTTCTGCAAAACACCCATATTGAGAAATTGCAGATTTCTAAAGATTAGTTTGAAAGGAGGAAGTTGTCTTCAGTACTTTAGCTGGAGAACTAGTGAGGGATTATTCCTATTACCTTGGGCTTATAGATTAGCTTCCCAGAGCTTCATTTCATATCTAGCATCAGGCCAAAAGTTATTGACCTTCTAGCAGCAGTATTTACTTCATGAATTACACTATCCATTTTGCAGATCCAAAAGGAGGAAGGAAGTTACTAGCATTTTAGCTAGTAATTCTATGAGGTATCATTCCCTCACATTTCCATCAGTCTTACCATCAACTTGGAATTTATTGCAGAATTTTTCAATAGGAAGGAGGCCTATCTTTCCCTCACAATGCAGTTTCTGTTGGCAGTTGTGTTGTGGCACCTGCAATCATTATTGGAGGATTGAGAAGCTAGATCTAGAGCTTCTAGCTTGATCTATAGCTTCTAGCTTGTAGATATGAAGAAGGGATTAAACCTTCAAGCTTAGATCTGATATTGCAACATAATTCAGCCATATATTTGACAGATATAGCTTCAGATCTGTATTTCCCAGTATATCAAGGATCAAATCCTAGGGAGGTGATTTTCCAAAGTTGTAGATCTAGAAAATACTTTCTGGGTTATCTTGGGAATCCATCACATTGGCTAGATCTTGAATCTTGGCATCATATGAGCTCCAAATTTGAGTAGATCTACATTTTACTTTTCAACCTGCAGTTATATGTTCATATTCTGTTGAATGGATAGCGCAGTATTTG
Organism: Pinus albicaulis; assembly: GCA_034641835.2. Classification (NCBI taxonomy): domain Eukaryota; kingdom Viridiplantae; phylum Streptophyta; class Pinopsida; order Pinales; family Pinaceae; genus Pinus; species Pinus albicaulis. The sequence continues at coordinate 61,192 of JAXQQM020067340.1, forward strand.
CTTCAGTGCCTCTCCAGTTACATTGTACCTATTGTAGCATGTTTTCCGGGTGATTCTAGACCAACTTTTTGGCTAGATTTACTCATATTTTGTACATTGTGTAACTGATTCTTCTCCAATATAATAATATGGCTCAAATTCTCTATAAATTTTGATGTTGTCTTAAGATTTATTGTTTATCTTGCTACAGTTCTTATATTTTGTTTAAGTATTACTTCATTCTCCCTTTTGGGATATTACAATATTCACATGATAGGTGTGAGCATTTAGCCACACATGCAGATCCACAACGCAGTTTATTTCCCACATTCACTGTAAGATAAATGGAGGAAGAAGATGCACCAAAGGAGGAGACCTTGAGTGACTATCTTCTAGAGTATGAGTCTCAATCTTGGAGATTCAAAAAGCACTTGGACTTCCAAGGGTTTTGCCAACTCAAGGAAGACAAAAGATCCAGCAACCATAATAGAAGCAAGAGAGGTAGAATATTTTTTACTAACTTCGATGGATCATCAAAGTGCATAGCCAAGGCTTGGGTGAAGGAGCTAGATTCCTATTTTTGGCTACACCAAGTTTCAGAAAAGGATGCCATTAGAGTATCAGCGTTGCACCTTAAAGGTATGGCCCATGATTGGTGGTTTTATAGTTCTTTTTCATTTCATCATGCAAGTTTAAATACTTATGCATGGTTCACTAGGAAGTTAGTGAAAATATTTTATATTAAACATTGCGAAACATCTTTTGTTGAACCTAAACATTCAAAACCTTTGCATGAGTTGGAGGGATATATTTTACCAACTCCACTCCATATTTCTTTTAAAGGGGACACAAACATGTATAATACCTTTCCAAGGGCAAGATCCCCACTTCTTAAAGAGCCATCTTCTATAGATGAAGACATGGAGATTCCTCCTTCAAGGGAAGACCAAGATCTAGGGTCTCTCATTGATGATGAGGCATTCTCAAATATTGATGAAGAGGATGAGCAAAGAAGAGCTAACAGTGTTGTACCATCAGGAGAAGATCCATCACCACATGGAGGTGGAAAGGGAGCCATTTCTTCCATTAGAGGAGCCCTTGTGTCTTTGCAAGGAGTTCCAAATGATCTAACAAGTGGGGACCAAAGCACAATTCTGGAGAAGCATGTATCAGTTTTTGTGGACTATGAGATGGGAGGAGAAGAAGAAAAGAAGGATCAACATCAAGGGATGATGAGAATTCACCCTTATCTATTTCAGGAGGTTTCTGCACAGAATAAGGAGACTGTATTGCATAGTGAAAGGAGGGAAAAATCAGTCCACTCATATATACAGTCTAATTTAGATCTTGATGTCTCACTACATGGGGGCATTCCACTTGGGAGGCCACCAGATCTAGAGTTGGTGAGGGAAATATTACCATTTGGTTCACCACTCTTAGATCCCAGAGGGGTGAATTCCTTGGAGGGGCCTATTACAACACAGAGAGTCTGAGATAGAACCAAGGAGGAGGGATACACTCTCCCATTTTTAGCATTACCCACTCTCACTACATATTTTGTGTTGACAGAAGTTGCTACAGTGATGGAGGATGGCACCACCATGGTTCAAGGATACCACTCCATGGATTTGGAGAAACAGAGGGTACTTCCCTTGAGGAGGTAATCCTCCATATATTGGAGTAGATGGAGGCCACTCATGCTTACATTGGCCAAGATCAAGAGGTTATGTTTGGATAATAGCTTCTCATGGGAGGCCAAATTCCAAAGGCCACCACTTCTACTTGAGCATGAGAAGCTGCATGATGGGCATGGCAGTACTTTGGAGGATGATTTTTGCATAAGGGATGTCAAAGGAAAAGACAACAGCATGTGGGGAGCTTCACATTTCAGATCTGCAGCGCTGTCTCTTAGGAGGATTGATCCATATTGGAGGTCTCACTTATGTCAAAGAGTAACTGCTGATTTTGGGCTTTTGCAGGATTCTCGATGAACCCTTGGCAGAGATAGATGTTGATAAAGATGGGGTCATTTATTCTTATGGCAGATTCTTCTTGAATAGAGCTTCTGAGATCAAGGAGAAGTTTTTAAATGCAACACATGTGGACTTTCTTTCCATGCACTTTGATGCATACCATTCCTTGATGGAGGAGTTCACTTGGGAGGGCATCTAGTAGGATGTATATCAGCATATGGAGATATGCATAGCCCAAATTATGATGGAGAGGTTGACACAACCACTTCCCTACTCATGGAGGGTGACAGAGAACTTTCATTGGAGCCATTTTAGATCAATGACCAAAGTACATAGTAGAGGATGTACATTTATGCATGATGATTTGTACTTCTTGCCTTTGTGTGAGTAGCATGTTGTACCAAGGAGGATCATTCCTTCTTGTATATTGTATTGTGAAGTACTTGAGAACATTTGTAGCATTGATGTTGGCCACTCTTGGTGGTTTGTGGGAGATGCCACATGATTTTTGGTGTGCACCATTGGCACCAAATTTTACTCTTATGATCCCATCTTGTAGGATGATTGTGGTAGAAAACAAGTGGCTGAAAGGACACTTGTTATACTTTGTTTTGAGGCATACAGGGGATTCATTTCATTGGTTCCACATGTGGAACTATGATCCACCTCCCGGTTGTCATATGGAAACTTATTTTTATTTATTTTTTTCTTCCATATATTGATGATGTTCTTATTCTTATGGGGAGCTTTGTTGGGAGGATGGCACAAAATTTGGAGGTGCCCATTGGGAGTATGATTCTCCATACATCATATGTTGCATGTTTCAGGGGAAACAATGGGAAAACCATGATTTCCACACTGCATCTCTTGTCTTCATGTGGAAGCAGGCATTTGGAGAACTTGAGTTCTTGGGAGAGGCACTTCATGGATGTTTTGATTGGTGGGGTAACTTGGGACATTATTGGAGACCACAATATTTCAGCCCAAGATCAGCAAAAACCCCATACATACCATAAATGGAGAGAGAAACAACATTGGTGGAAAAATATAATCTCTCCATACAACCCCAATGCATTGCATGAACCGGGGGTTGAGGAATTCTTTGAAGAGCTACCTAGGATGGCTCATTTCATTTGGATGATAGCATGGGTATGAGAGTCTCTTATTGGGATGGAGATCCCAAATTTTTATAATCTCACTTACCTTGAGGAGGCCATTGGACATCAAGAAGGTTTCCACTTACACCTTCTACTTTCTCATGATGTGAACCATTTGGTTTTGCATACTTGGAGGAACCATTGGGGGGTAGATTCATTGCAGATTATTTTGACCAGTGGTGGGGACTATTTGATGAGGAGGCTACAAGAGGAGTGGAGGAAAATTTTTCCATATCCTTTCAGTTTCTTGAGGAGAAGCAAAATTTTGGAGGGGAGGACTGTAATATTCCAAAAATTTAGCCTTTAGCTAAATGGAATATTATAGTTTGTTTTATCACTAGGTAGGTGAATAAGTGGGTAGGGATGCCCATAAATCTCCTTAGAAGGAATAATAACACTCCTAATGTGAAAGGAGGAAGAATAATTAGCTAGATTAAGCACCTTTGGGTGTGAGTTAGAGGGGATGCATGTCGAATAGCCAAACTTTGACCAAATCAACAGCGTTGTCATGGAGGAGTGGCATTTATGATGAGACAATGCAGTTTTAGTGTAGGACAACTTGCATGAGCTTAGTGGAAGTTATGTATGGGACCCAATGTGAGAAGGCTCACACACTATATATAGAGGGGACAGTAGCCATTGTTATTCATGCTTGAGATTATTATTTTATATTGGTCTATTTAGACTTTGCATCCTTTAGTTATTTAGCGAGGTTTGTTGTGTTGTTTAGCATAAGGGTGTTCTTGATCAGGAATCCCTACCTCATCCTTAGGGAAGGAGAGGTTCATTGGGTTGCATTTCCTCATTTTGAAATTTTGGCCAAGCTACCTCCTTCAGGTACAACGCAGTTTCTGTTTAGAGCTGGGTTGTGTTGCAAGGTGCAGCAAAGGAGGATCACATAGAGCCAATTCTGGGCTTGTTTTTCAATGGAGAGGTTGCCTATCCATTGGAGGATCAGTAAGGAGAGCTCCTGGGAATATTTATATATTTTTGGCATCAGGCCAACCATCTACCATCCCTCACATCACATTTTAAGTCCAGATCTACGTTATTTTTAGTGGCAATTGCTGAGAGGGTTCATTGATCTCATCAGGAGGGTCTATTTTTGAATAGAGGGATCAACCTTCTATTGAGAAATACCATTGGAGGAGGACATTATCATTTCAGATATGCCATAGCCTCATTCTATTCAGTTCCAGTTTGCAGTGACATATCAACCCTAGGGTTATTTATCACATTGTATATTTTGTTTGGTATTTCTAGCAATCTTTTCTAGGTTGGCTAGAAATCATATATTAGAGCCCGTATCTTCCTTTTTGGGCATTTATTTTGTATCCATCAGCCATATTACATCTATGTATGTTTACAGCAGTAACTAAACTGATATAGAAAATGCTATCACTACTTTCTGACATTCTATATAGTAGCAGCAACTCATATGCTTATTGATATGATCATGTGAGACTTTTTCTTATTTCCTGAGTGGCTTGACCCTCAAGATATTTTTGTATATTTTTGCTGATATGTAAATAAAATGATGGCTGCATATTGCTCCCTCTTATGATATGTTCATATTTGATGTGTTTTAAATTATTATGTCTTGTATTGCTGCTATTTTCATTTTGGGATATTACACATAGCTCCAGGGAGGAGCATTATACCATATAAACTTCAAGGCAAAATCTGGGCCACAAAAATTCTAAACATGGCCACTCCTTTGGAGATCAAAGGGAGATTTTGTGTCATTGTGGGTGCATTCCAAAAGCACCAAACATATCTCACACTTTCAGGCATAGTGAGATGACTTGGGCAACAAGTAAGTGGTGGTGAAACCACTTGCCACATCATGATCTGATGCAGTCAAGAGATGCACTGCACTGGTTCCACATGTGGGACTATGACCCACCTCGATATGCACAAATTTCTATTTGTATGTATGTAATTTTTATCCCATACATTGATGTTTTACTTGTACTTTTTATGGGAATGTATGGAGGGAGGATGGGAGGTATGTATGTGTCCTATGGGATGGATATTCTCCATGTTCACTATGCTACATGTTTTAGGGAGAACATTGGACAAACCATGTTTGTTTCATTTGAATTATTGTCTCCTTATGGGATGGATTATTTGCATCTCATGAGAACTTTGGAGGAGCAATTCATGGAAGGATGGATTGGTGAACACTTAGCCTATGAGGGAAGCTTATCACATGTTTGTGTCACCAAAGGAGGAATGAAAGAGTTGCAGCACTCACCTTGTTAGTTTATTGAGGACAAGCAACATTTGGGAAGCGAGGACTGTAATATTCCCAATTAGTCATGAGCTAATTGGAATATTAAATTTTGTTTTATTGCTTTGTTTAAAGAATAAGAGGGCAAAGGAGGTCCATATTTCTCCTTAATAATGAATAAATCAATGCCAAATGTGAAAGAGACAAATCTTGGCAGCTTAATTTAAGCACCCTTGGTGTGAAGGGGGTTCGATCACTTTGACTGGGTTAACCTTGACCAAATCAACAATGTTGTTATGGAGGAGTGGCCATCAATGAGGGACAATGCAATTTTAGATGGAGATGCTTTGTGTGAATGTAGTGATATTTTTGGATGGGGCTTAGGGTTTGAAAGCTCATATTCTATTTAAGGAAGAGGATGGTAGCCATATGAAGGTTTTTGATGTATATTATATTTCTAAATATATGGTCTATTTAGAAATATATCTTTCTCTTGATGTTTAGTTGAGATAGAGTGTTGTTTAGCACAGGGTGTTCCTGATCAGGAATCCCACCTCTTCCATTGAGTAGCTCTTAGAGGAGTCTTGCACTACATTTTCCACTATATGGCTTAAGGCCAAGCTTCTTCTTTCAACTACAGCATAGATCATGTTGAGGGTTTGGTTGTTTTTGCAGGCTACAACATGTGGAGACTAGATCTCTAGATCTAGGCCATTTCAGTGCTCCTTTTCAGTGGAGGAGGTTTCTACTTCATTGGGAGGACAATATTGAAGGGCTTTGGCCTCATTTTAAAATATTGGCATCAAGCCCACCTTATTTTGATCCCTACAACACATTTTATTTCCAGATCTGCGTTATTTCTATAGGAGGAGCTGCAGGTGGTTTGGCACATAATTTAGAGAGTTGATTTTCATGTGATGGGGATCTACCCTTCACTTTGAGGATCTATTGGAGGAGGCTATTTTCTTGATCATATTAGATCAATCACACTTTCCAGATCTGTATTTTTCAGTAGATCTACAATCTCAGATCTCAGATCTACAACTTGTACTTGGTGTTTTGCTGAAAACCCTTGAGGGGTTCTATAGAGGAGCTTGTATAGTGCATGGATCTGATATAGATCTAACTTTTGAGGCAAATATAAGCTCTAGTTTTGATGTATAATCTACTGCTATTGCAGAGCCAATATAATAATGGTATAAGGGTTTTCGAGCTTTTATATATGGTTGCAACACCTCATATTGAGGCATTTTATACATTGGAGGCTTGTATTTACTATTATGCATCTTATGGGCCATCTTTTACACATATTTTGCTATTGTAATGATATATGAAAGGTCTCCATATTGGCCTCGTGCTTTATAAATGATGATCTACGCCATTTTTCCAACATTTTCACTATATTCCTGCTTTTCCCATTTGGAAATATTACAATTTTAAAAAATCACTTGCACAAGGTGTTTGTAGCTACAATGTTTCCTTGGATCAAAGAGAAAAACCAAACAAAAAACCCTTTTCAAAGGGGATGCATGCCATCCTATAGCTAGATTAGATAAGGGATTTTCAAAAATATTGGGAGGTAGGGAATTGTCTCTTTTCACTTGGATCTGGTTTGAAGAACCTAAAGATGACCGCAAAAAAATTCCCTAATTTGGAGAAGCTAGAATCACATCTTTCTAAAGCGTGCCAATCAGATTTGAGGTTCCTAAATTGGGTATTCAAACCAAAAATGCTTTCTTTGGTTCATCCAAGATTCTTGGAGAATCCTTGTGAAGGAGTCAGACTTATAGTAGCTTCTTGTCTCAGTGAGATTATCAGAATAACTTCACCTATGCTTCCTTATAATGATGACATTATGCGGAAATTTTTCCAGCTAATAGAAGAGAATCTATGGGATCTACATAACATCTGGGGTATTTCCATTAAGAGGAGGATCAAAATCTTAGAAATCATGGCTGGAGTCATGGGTAACCATGATGACATTTACAGGATGTTGCAGACCAAGTTATTGACCATTTGGAGGAGAGAATAATTGGTTTCAATTGTTGCTTATGAACGGGTCGAGAGGTTGGTTGAGAAAAACATTGCAGTGTTCAGGAGATAGTTGACCAGGGAGGAGATGCTCTGCTTTGGTGGATCATGTAGCAAGAATGAGTTGAAGGGACCTTGGGGACCTGATCACTCATGCTTGAGAGATACAGATGAGGTAGCAGAGGTAGAGCAGGAGGAATTCCTTCTATATGTCAAGGTGAGGACTCTTATTAGAATGAGCCCATGGGGTCATATGAGGATGCTTCTGGGGAGAATGATCAATCATGTAGAGTTGATGAAAGTAGCTTGGATTTGTATTCCAGTGTGCAGAGTGAGAATTTAGGGGACTCTATGGAAGATATTCAGGATGATGAGTCACCTGTGATGATTCAGCTGGAGAAGCATATGGTGGACCATGAGTCAACTAAGGAGGAGGATATGCATATCATGCATGATAGTCCTTTTGGGGAGAACCATATGAAGGCTCACATTGAGTTTTTTGTGGATGTATGAATACCTTAGGGTCAGCCATTGGTGAGGAGTAGACAGATGTACAGGCATCTAGCAGGGTGACAGTAGTTGCAGATACTTATCCTCAGGAGACGTTGGAGGTAAATAGGGTAATTCTATGGGAGGCTAGCAGACAACAGGAGTATGACACTCCTGATCATAAAAGGGAGGAGCTATTGGAGATGGTGGAGCATCCATATTTCAGCCGACCCACTAAGGAGGTGCAGATAGATAAACATGCAATCAACAAAGTTGCAGTACTTTCAGGGGCAACACTCTCAAGGAGTACATCGACGGATATTGCAGCATATCTTGCCAAATTTGGCCTATTATACAGATAGGGGCATTTTTCTACAGGAAGATCTTATCAACATATGGGACTGGGTAGCACGATTTGAGTATAGACTGGCGACCTCACACCAGACTAGTTCTATATGTAGTTGTCACTACATTTGATTCTTCATCCGAGATAGATTGGCAGGAGATCATGAGTTGGTATCCTATTGATGGTACGATCTTCTATGTAGGGAGGATAGCAGAGAAGGGACCCTTAGACATGAAAGTTACTGTTTCTGTTATACCTAATGATGGCTAGAATCAGTTTGCAGCCTTCAAGAAATAATTTCAAGCTAATATGTTAGTTCTTGAAGCCTGGTTGTTCTCTCTGTCCAAAGAAACCTGACTTCACTGATGTTTTCACTTCAAAATCCTCAAAGAAGCTTGCTGATTCAAAAATACTGTTTCAAGCCTCCATGTCCATCATTTCTCCTTTTTTTCCCTCATTTTCCCCTCATTTACCCTTCATTCCCCATCAAGACCCCTTAAGACCTTATAAATCATCTTTTTCTGGTCTTGAACCTCTTTTTCCCCCTTATCGGAACCCTTATTCAGGCTTAAAAAACCTTCATTTTGGCCTTTAAACACTCTTTTAACACAACAGACCTTAAGCTCCTTTCGCTTAAGCCCGAGCCCCTTTTCTGCCATGAGATCGGGCCCTGTGACCGAGTGCTAAGCCCATCGGCGATCGCACGTCGCTCTTTCCAAGTTCTCACTTCCAAGTTTTCTGTTTCGCCGATGGCCGATCCTCTAATAAGATCTGGACCGTCCATTCCCCAAGATCCGACGGCCATTGCACTCCGTGCTCTGCTCTCTATCGGCTATTGCATCACTCCATTTTATCGGCGCATTGCATCGGGGTTCACCCTTTCCCTTCCTCCTTCCCTTCTCCATCGATGATCATCCCCCGTCGATGGAATCTTAGCCGTTGATCTCTCCCAGATCCAAAGGTCCTCGCTCTGTCACACTTCTATTCTCCCCATCGACCAACGATCTCCGCTCCTTCCCGCCGATATATTTTGGACCATTGATCTGGCTCATTTAGATCCAACGGTTTGCGCTGTCTCGCATTATCACTTTTCCTCTACCCCATTCATTCATTTCTGCCACTCCTCGATACAATCTCCACCGTCCAATCAACCCAGATCTATGGCACAGTTTCACTATGGGGGCACCCAACCAAAGAGGCCCGTAATCCCCTATCCCCCCACAGTTGAACTCAGTCGTCGATCTTCTCCCAATCCAACGGCCAACATTTATTCCCCATTTCCCATTCACTTGCAGAGGTAGCTGGCCCTGAAATCCCTCCGTACCCCCCATTCCCCCCATAGTTAATCTCCACCGTTGACATCATTTTTGATCTAACGGTCCTCGCTTCTTTAGCGCATCGCACATCGTAACTCCCCTTGTCCACCCCTCCGCTTATGTTTCGCCACCAATATCCTCCCTCTACTGATATGATCTCAACCATTGATCTTTAAGATCCAACGATTGCCACTTATCCTTACCATCTCACCCCGCCATACAAAAATTTTTCTACCAAACAAAATTGCTGACGTAAGTCAGTCCCACTTGATCACGTAGTTCTCCATCGCACTCTCTCACAACCGTCGATTTGGATTTCCCAGATCAGATGACCACAAATCACCTCCGTGCCTGATCTCTGCAAACCTTCCCACCGTGCAATTCTAACGCGAAATGGGTAGTTTTCAGTAGGACACACATCAACCTATGGCGTGTATCACGTTCCCCCTACCAATACCACTTACCACCTAGGCCGCACATGAAAAAAATTCGCGGTTTTCCCAAAACCACCAATGCTTTCTTCGTGCTAAAACTCTAGTTTAAACCCTGGTTATTTTCTCTTCACCATAGAACCTCCTCGCTACATGCACCCTCCTCCTCACTACTCCTCCTGCCCCCACACAGCTTCTGCAAGAATTTTAAACCCACAAAGCAGGGTTTCATAACATTTTTAATGTTTATTTGCAGGTTTTAATGGCGGGTTAATGTGCAGGCTCTCCCACAGTCAAGCAAAGTGACAAAGAGCCCAGGATGAAGATCCTCGAAGGCTCAAAAAAATGAAAAAAAGGGATAATAAAGGGTTTATTCCTCATTTAAGGTGATGTTTCATGATCATTGACCATTCATTCAAAACCCTCTAGTGTAGAAAGCCACCTGTACACCAGAAAAATGGAAGAAACAGTGAAGATTAGTGAAGAGTATCAAAGAGATTAAAGGATAAAGGTTAAGGGTCAAACTCAGAAGATTAAAAGCTTAACCCACAAATCAAAGATAAAAACTTAGTCAAAGCCGAATCAGTGTTAAATGATAAAGACAGACAAATTAGCAAAGGAGAGCTTCGAATGACACATCAGTGAAGCTGTCTGCTCCTCCCAGGAATAAAGACACCTTAACAGTTATTATGCTGACAAAACCTCTTTAAACTATTAAGGAAGTTATTGTAAAGGCATGGGTGGTCCCAAAACCCATGCTGTCCACTTTACTTGTACCAGAAGAAAAGACAGGACTGCAGCAGCCAGAAGATTTCTCCACAAAGACACTCTTTGGAGTTATTACCAGCCTGACAATTAGGCCTCAAAGTCTACAAGAACTACTAGAATGGGAAAGAAATTAATGTAATATTTATGACACAGAATGGGCATTTGAATGCTTTTCTCCTCCATTTTAATTAACCATTAAGACCATTTCTATCACCTCTCCTCCTCATTCACCTATAAATCCTATTCTAATTCTCATTGTAATGTTGGCATTTGATGAATTCTGAAGTCATACATAGACTGCTGCTTTGAAGAAGGACTGATGTTTTGAAGAAGTGTGGATGCCTTTGCTTTTCTGTTGATGAAGGAGGCTATATCATTGGATCCCTGAGCCTGTTTTGGTGAAGTACTCTCTATTTTTTAATGTTATTTCCTGTTTTTTTCTTTGTTCCATTATGCTTTGCTTGCAGTAGAGTAAAAATATTAGGCTAAGAAATGTCTCCTAGAAGCACCTTAGGCCTGTTTACTCTTCACTACCTTTATGTTTTCATCTGCTAAAGGTTTTATTGAGTAGTTTGAATACTTTTAAACCCTTAAGCTTATTCATTTCAGAAAATTTCAAATAGCTGGTGTCAAGGTTGAATTATGGTTTGCCCTGCCTACTTGCTGCCTCTTGAAAGTTGTTTCTGAAAACATCCTTCAAATGCTATTGTCTGCAACTTGGCAGAGAGGATTTTTTCTAATATTACCCTCTGTTTCTTGCTGAGATAGTCATATTTGAAGGTCTTTATAATTGCAGTCTTAGATTCTGGGGTGTTCCCCCTTTTATGAATGCAATTACTTGTGTTTCTTATATGTTTTCTAACTCCTTTAAGTGAAACAATCAGAAGAAACAGAGCGTTCCTCTTCTTCTTTGTCTTACTTAAAAGTTTTTCTTGTTTATGTTATCTGCATAAAGC
>JAXQQM020087252.1:0-31271 GCA_034641835.2 Pinus albicaulis
ATGAGTGTTGTGGAGGTAAATCCCCTCTGCAGACAGAGGCGATCCCTACTAGCCCAGACCGGGTCTAGCAAAAATCGTTCATGCTATAGTGCAAGTTCCTAGTTGCAAATAAACTGACTAGCGATGTAGGCTTACCTGGAATCCAACGCTGTTGCTTGTAGAAGAGGTAGCGCTCCCGTTCCTTAGCTTTGGCAGATCACAATCCTCATGATCTCTGTGATGGACACCTGCACATGCGAGAAACAAAACAAACACGAGTGTAAAATCCGGTAGATGCAACTATATGTCAGTCAGAAAGGACATAAATCATCATCATAAACAATAACAAGAGTGGAACCATAACCAATAGTCGCTTATTATTAATCAATCAAAGGAAAATTACAACCAAGTTCTGATGTTGAATTCTCCTTCGGAGGGTCACCAGCAGAACACGTCTCGAAAATCCTGTCAAGGATGGGACAAAACTCTCTCTTTGGATCTTGACAGTAGTCTCCTTGCTTGGATGTGGCCTTAAGGGAATTATGGAAGCTCTTGCAGCATAAGGCTCTTGGGAATTTGGGAACTTGAAGACTAGCTTGCAGTGGAGATGAGCAAGCTTTTATAGATGGAGGAAGGGGATTTGGGATCCCTATAATCATGGGATTGGCCCTATCATCAAGGAAGCTTCCATGAGAGGTGGCAAACCACTTCCTCTCTATGGAAATTCGTAGCCAAACCTCCCAACTCAAGATAGATACCAGTTCATGAATTGGTTAGGATGAAACTTTCGCCATTTATTTTTAAAAAACACTCCTTAAATTGGCTGGTGCGAGTGTGACTCTGGGACAGAGCGCCAATTGATGTGACCTCTTTGAAGGATTTTCCCCATTGGCACGAGTACTGAACTGTCTGCCCATGCCAATGCAAAAAGCGCCAATTTTAGGGTTTTTCACAAGGAGATGTCTTTAGGGCAATGAAAGCTTTTGTTCAGAGGGATGTCATTAAAGTGATTTCAAGCCATGTCACTGCTCACAGGTCATGGAATGAGTCCTCTAATGTGCAGGACGGGTATTGCAGGGATGATGACAAATTACTGTGTAACATATGCCCCCTAAAGCATGAGGCCCAAGCGAGAGAGAGGGGTGAAATGATTTACGAGAACGTGTCCAACTGAAAACTCCGCCGTCGAAAAACCTGCATGAAGAAGTACAACTGATGTCTCAAATACATGATATATATGTGGTATGGGCGCAGCCATCCATAATAGAGTATACAATAATCTAGATCCAAGGCATGGGCGCAGCCATCCAATGAGGATCGATAAATAGAATCAGGTATGGTCGTAGCCATCCAGTAAGTGAGTCATGTAAATAATCATAATAATCCACAAAATGCAGCCTAGATTACAACAGACACAATCCAGGGTCTTGCACTCCATCTCGACCCGAACACAGTACAAGTTCAAGCATGCGAATAAGTGAGCTGAAGTCGAACATGCAGAACATCGTACGATTACCCGGCCCGATGATGAAAGCTGTTAACGGACATGAGAGGTACCATCATTAATGAAAATGGTCCTCAAGGTACTACAGGTACAATCTACGGCATGTGAACAATGAGCTGACATTGAACACCCGCAGAATCACTTGATCAGAGGCCAATGATGAAAACCTCACGTCGAATGTGAAGAACCTGCCATTGAGGCATGCAGGCTCCAAGGTACCAGAAGGGAGTCTCTAGATCAGCTTCCTGGATAATGAGCTGAAGTTGACAGGAAGTGACCTTGATCGAAGGTGGGCCATAGTGTTTCCCACATCATCGACACGAGATAGAGGAACATAATGTTTTTTTGAATCAGGCTCAGATGAGAATCAGAGGACGGTTGGTACTTGCAGAGGTCAACTTCTCTTGAACATATAAACGACACGATAGTGGTTTTGGTAGTATTTAACATCAAAAGATCAAAGGTCATAGTGACGAGGAAAAGAGTAGATGAGAGGTCAAAAAGGATCACCCAAACCCATGGAGGCAAGTGAAAATGAGATGAGATGTCCCCAATCCGACACGAGTGCAAACAAGTGCCATGTTCAAGAGCGACATACTGCCGACATGACAATGATGCTGGTTCCATTTTTTTTCCCCGCCATTTCTGGTGAGTACCCCAATTATTTTTTATAAAAATCTTGAAGGGGATAGCATATGCTTGCGGTATAAGTCCATCCTTGTACGTTTAACGAGCCCTAGGAAGGAGAAACTCGAATATCATCATTATGACTGAATCCAATGTCATCTAGGTTTAATGAGTCTGACAAAGGAAGAACTCGACGTCTTTTCATGTTTAGAGAGTTTGAAAAGACAGCTGAAAAGTAAACTCCAATGGTCCATTTTCGTAAATAGTTCCTCATATCCGAGAAGGTAGAAAAATATGTCTGAGAAAACCTCCTAGTCGCGATAGGCTAGGGTATTCCTTTTTTGTAAATAATCTATCCCAACCCGAAAAAGGGGTAAACGTATACTGGGTAGATGTCGTTTTGCAGCCACTTTAACGAGATCGAAACGAAAAGGGCCTCGGAAATCTTTTCATGTTTAGAGAGTCAAAAAAGAGCTGAAAGATGAATCCAAAATGACTTTTTCATGTTTTTACCGAGTCCGAAAAAGTATAAAACACAACTCGTTTCACCGTTTAAGTCGCGTAAAAAAAAACCTGTTGTTGCACACAGAGGCAAGCGTAAAATCCATTTTCAACAAAATATTTCAAAATATTAATAAAAAATGACTTTTAAAACCTAATGAGATTTCAAAAAGTTATAAATAAGTCTCAAATGGTAAAAACAAAATTACTTTTACTATTTACCTCATAGGAGAGCAACAGTGGTCTGTTTGTGTGCGAACTTCTAATGGCGATTGCGACTCATTCGGGCTACCATTCAGATTCCTGTTCATTCCAGGTAAGAGGCGCTTCTCTGTACTCCATTTTAATCCATTTTTTATAGTTTTCCATTGCTCATTAGACTTCTGTGGAGAATTTTTAAAATTTTAGGGCTTCGCCCATTAGCGCGGGTATCGGGCACGGACCCGCGCCAATGGCCTTTTGCATACAAAGGGCCCGCGCCAACTGGTGCGACTATTAGGAAAACATTCACGCCAATGGCGCAATTTATTTTTGCGCTTTAAATTTCCGATTTGTGAGTGATTCAAATGGATTTCCAAGCATAACAGAGATCTAATCAAGGGTTTTTGACCATGTTGATGCAGGCAACCAAGAAAAATGGCTATAGAATGGAAAGAAAGGGAGCATGGGGAAGAGGATGAACAGGCTATGGAGAATGAGACTTGTATGAATGCCCTTAAGAACTGTGGGCTTAAAAATTTCTTCCTGACACCTTGCTTACGAGCTCAACCAGAGCTCCTACAATACTTGATCAGCATATGGGATGAGAATGAACAAGTGTTCAAGCTGCGGGACCAAGTATTAGAATTTGAGGTTTCTGATGTATATTTCATAATCGAACTGTCGTGCAGAGGTTTGGTGCCCATCCTGATAGGCAGCAGACCATATGGAGAGAAGATGGAGCAGGTGATGGCAAGAGTGTGCCAAGGGGCACGACTGGGATTGGGAAGCGGCAAGGTAGATATCCATACCATCCTTGATCTAGCACTCAGAGTGGTGCTACATACCATCACGCGGGCTGCGTGGTCACAGGCACCGCATGAGGTGACCAAGGCCCAAATCCTCCTAGCTGCTGAGTGTATGAATCCAACACTATTTGATTGGGCTATCGCAATGACAACAAATATGAAAAGACAGCTCACAAAGTGTAAGAAGGCCAAACTAAAACAGTTTGGCTACGGTTCCATCTTGGTATCGTTCATCCTGGAACGACTACCTATATTTCAAGGCCAAGGGGCCATAGTATCTGAGCCGGTACCACGAGAGCCGAGGATGGCTCGCTGGGTAGCACTGATGCCCAGATCAGGAGGAGGCCAAAAAATGTCCTGGAGGCCGGAGTTTTTTGGATGGTTACAGCATTAGTTGATTGTGGTTGAGGATTGGCCATATGCAGGGACCGATTTCACTGGAGACCCAGACCTTCCACTCTCGGAGGGAGATGACTGGGACGAGGAGTTGGGTATGATCTCTCTTTTTGATTTTTATGTTTTATGAATTTTTTTTTGGTAATACATGCCCGTCCCAACAACAGTTTTATGTGTATGCAAATGTCGGCCCAGAAAGACCTGTCGATATGTCTCCTATTTCATGGAGAACTCGGCCCCGGAAGACCCTCGAGCGGAGGCTATAAGGAGAGTTGGGTCGAGAACCTCGGGGGATCACCGGGGAATTCCGGACTACTTTGGTGACGAGATGTTCACTAGCATACCGAGAGACATAC
Source organism: Pinus albicaulis (assembly GCA_034641835.2). Lineage (NCBI taxonomy): Eukaryota > Viridiplantae > Streptophyta > Pinopsida > Pinales > Pinaceae > Pinus > Pinus albicaulis. Next base: position 4,371 of record JAXQQM020087252.1, read on the forward strand.
GGTGGGAGTGCCTAGTCATCTCCACCATCTTTTTAGATGCTTATTGTGCGGTGGCTTGTTATGAGCACCAGCGAGATTAAATAGCTAGAGCTTATTTCATCCATATTTTTTGAGAGACATGTCTTCCTGTGATGTATTAAGATGAACATATGTATTATTTTTTATTTTATGTGATGCACACTATGTAAAAACATTTCAATACATATATATATATATATATATATATATATATATATATATATATATATATATATATATATATATATTTCTGGATGGATCTTTCTTTTACATGTGATGTTGTTTTACAAATTGCGCAAATGTCTATCTAGCACCAAATTAGCCACTGCATTTGTTAATGTATTCATATGTCTGGGTATGTGTTGATATGTAATATAGTCAAAATTCCTTTCCAGCAGATGAATACGTAGATACAGATGTAAAATGGATGGGTTTTTGACCGAATAATGACCATTAAGTTGTGATACTACAAGTTGTGAGTCTATATACACAAGTAATTCATGGATACCAAGGTTTATAGCCTTAGTTAATAATTCTAACACAACACTATATTCCGCAATGTTATTTGTAGCACGTCCCAGACACACACCTTGCAGATTGATCAACTCACTAGCAGGATCATAGATTACCCAGGCTGCTGAAGATAGATTCCTGGTACTGCAGGAGGCACCATCCGCAAAACCAACAAATGGATTGATGGACATCTGCACAATCAGGAAGACCCGGTCAACAGAAAGATGTTTACATCGCACACCACACCACACATGCACACAAATGAAAATACACACCTATGTACACACACCACACCAAAAATCACTTCAAGCGTAGTATTTTTTGAGGTACAACCCATTTCTGGGTTGCGCCAACAGAACTTCTTCATAATCAATGAGCTCATAAGCCCCATTTTTCAAAACGCGTTTTACTATGTAGGGCCCATGCCACATAGGTTGGAACTTACCGGCCCCAAGATTGTCATGCGCTGGATTGTATAGGAGGACGAGGTCCCCTTCGACAAAGGAACGTGGAGAAACTGATCGATCAAAGTGAGCTTTGACCTGCTTCTTTTGTGCTTCAATGAATAAGGCAGCCAAACGGTGGGTTTCATCTAACCGTTCCAAATATAAAATATGCTCTTCCTCAGGAGAAGTGTCAGGTAAAAGTTCCACAGCTAACTTCAAAGAAGGAATTTCGCATTCAACCAGAAGAGTTGCTTCTAGACCGTACACCAATTGGAAAGGTGTGAATCCGGTTGCATTCTTTGCTGACATACGGTAGGCCCAAAGAGCTAAAAAAAATTGGAGATGCCAATTGGATTTATGAATACCAACTCTCTGTTGAAGTGTTGTGACCAAAACCTTGTTCACAGCCTCAACGTGGCCATTTTCCTGGGGGTAATATGGCATTGAGCTATCGTGGCATAAGCCCAATCTTGATGTCAGCTCGGCCATCATATAATCTCGAAAATGTGTACCATGGTCGGTAAAAATGGCCCGAGGGACCTCGAAACGTGCAATAATATGTTTGAAGATAAATTAGGCAGTTGTCTTATCGTCGGCAGCTAGTGTAGGCATCGCTTCGGCCCACTTCGTAAAGTAGTCTACGGTGACGATTATATACGCATTCCCCCTGGCCGAATGAGGGTTACATGTCATAAAATCTATGGCCCATTTCGCAAAAGGGCTGAATGTAATAACAGGATGCAAAGGGAGAGGCGGTACACGCATCTTGCGCTAAAAGACCTAGCACGTGTGACATTTATAGACTGCGACGATACAGTCTTTGAATATTGACGGCCAGAAGTAACCTACTCACAGAATTTTATGGGCAGTGGCATATCCGGAAATATGATCACCATAGGCGCCACTGTGGCAGTGATTTAGTACCTTTTCAGCCTCTTCTAGGGTGAGGCACTGGCGGAGCACCGAATCTACTCCAACACGGTATAAAGTATCTCCTACTATACGGTAGGGTTGAGACTGATGCCGAATCCGACGTCGGGCATCTTTAGTCAACTTAGACCAAAACGTCGAGGCCTGAAGATACACAATAATAGCACCATACCATGGGTCACGAGTGCTGATAAGGAAAAGAGTTTCTTTCGGGATATGATCCTCAGAACGAGTTGGGGTGGAGTCTGTCGGGAGCGAGCAAATAAGATCCGCAAAAACCAGTGATTTGGTCGACATAGCAGTGGTGAACTCTAAGTCGAACTCATGAAGTATAATGATCCAGTTGGAGTATTTTCCCCCTAGTAATTGTTGAGAAATAATATATGTCATGGGGTTGCAATCCGAAACCACATTTGTTGTTCACAAGAGGATATAGTGGTGAAAGCGCTGCACATCATGTACTGCAGCTTATGCCAACTTCTGGACGTGAGCATAACGTGTTTCTGTGTCGAGAAGGTTCCATGACAGATAATAAATGGCATGTTCATTTCCATCATCGTCATCCTACACCAGAACCATAGCTATGGTGCTAAACGCGGAGGCGAGATACAAAGTGAAATCACGGTGATATTTAGGAGGACGAAGAAAAGGAGCATTAAAGAGTAACGTCTTAAGCTTCTGAAAGGATTATTGAGAAATTTTGTCCCAGTGGAAGGGAACGTTCTGCTTTAAGAGACGCATGAATCCTTTGGCCACCTCTACATAGTTCGGGATAAAGCATCGAAGGAAGTTAGCTTTTCCCTGGAGACTCTGCAATTGATATAATGAGGAGGGTGATGGGAGATTGATGATAGCCTCAACCTTTAAAGGGTCAAGGCGAATTCCATCTTTTGAGACTATGAATCCCAAAAGACGGCCAGAATCCACGCAAAATACGCATTTATGAGGATTAAGCCTAGTATTGTAGCGCCTACAGCAAAGGAAAATCTGGTGGAGGTGTTCAAGGTCGTCCTCTTGCCTAGCTGAGTGAGCTGGCAAGTCGTCTAGATAAGACTAAAAGATATGGCATATGTTGTGGAAAGCGTAAGACATCGCACGCTGGAAAGTGGCTCCAACGTTCTTCAAGCCAAATGGAAGGTTTTTATAAGTGAAAGTACCCCACGGACAGATGAATGCAGTCTTGTGTTGACCAGTAGGTAGAATGTTTATCTGATTATACCCAAAGAAGTTGTCCATCAAGGAATAAATCTCACTCCGAGCACATTCATCGATGATTTGGTCTATGAAAGGAGTGGGATAGTTGTATTTAGGATAGGCACGATTAATATCACGATAATCAACACAAACTCTGATAGTCCCCTGCTTCTTATCTACAGGGACAATGTTGGAGACCCATTCTGTGAGGGGAATCGGGTAAATAAAGCCCGCATTCAGAATTTTTTCAACTTCTGCTTTGATGGCAGCAGCTGTGCGAGGGTGCACCGAGCGTAGGTGTTGGCGCATGGATTTCGCACCAGGATAGGTAGGAATCTCGTGCATTACTATGCTGGGATCAATCCCGAGCATTTCCTCATAGGACCAAGCGAACACGTCTCTGAATTCTCGAAAAAGATCGGTATAGACTCGTATCTCATCAGGAGAACAAGTCACTCCCACATGTATATTCTCAACTATCCCTGGTTTAACGGAGATGTCAATTGGAATGATTTGAGTGATGTTGCTCAGGTTTCCCTCTGAAAGCACCTCATGTGTCAATATGGCTATCTGGAGAGGTGGAGTGGGAACCTGAGATGAAAAATGCTCTAGACAATCTAACATTGCCCCCAAGCTAGGCATGAACGAGGAACAATGATGTCCATTGCTCCAAGGCAGCTCCTCAAGAGACATTGTTTCTACAATGGCTTCATCAGAAGGAAAAATCTCTTTGAGAGGATCAGGTGAATCGGCCTGACTGAGCCAGGGGGATTGAGAATAGATGTCTAAAGCCATGCTCAAAGGAGTATGCTGAGGAGGGGGAGGATCAGATGTGGCAAAGATTTCATAGTAGTTAATCTCTACTGGAGTTAAGGGCATCAATTCTCCGAACTTAGTCACCTGCTCAGGTGTAGGGATGAGCCATGGGTTGTCAAACCTAGAGATCATGTTAACTTGAACAGTGTGTGGTGGTGGTGTAGGAAAAATACCCATGAGGACAGGGTCTTTGAAGAGACCGAGCCCTACACTGTGAAGGGGATTTGGGATCTGATCCATGTACGGAACATTGTTCTCGAAGGTGGAGGTGAAGAAAGACAACTGATCCACAGTAATGATTTTTCCCTCATGAGGGAACTTAATAACTCAAAAGAGGGCGGATGGCACGCATAACATGGCATGAGTCCAGCTGCGGCCAAGAAGTATATTGTAGTTGAGCTTGGCATCAACCACTTCTACTTCTACGTTGACTATCTTCCCCTGTAAAGTAATCGCTAGACTCTCGAGAACACCCAGGGGTTTGGATTCCCGACCATCGAATGCCTCTAGGGCATTGGGAGATGATGAAAGGGTCAGAGAGCTAATGGCCTTCCAACAAGCAGACGACATGACATAGGTAGAAGCACCTTCATCTACAATGGCCCTATGGATGTTAAGACCATTGATCCCGACTTGAATAACAAGAGAAATCTGATGTGGAAGTCGGGGGGTGAAATTTTCTAAGTCAAAGGTGAGAAGACTAGAATCGGCGGGATCGATTCCACTGATTGCAGATAATAAAGCTTTCCATTGCAAAGGAAAACTTTGAAGAACTTCCAATGCAAAAATGGTAGAAGGTACCTGTGCCAGATCCTCAACAATACTGTAGTGCTGAGCGGCACGGGCATTCGAATTGTAGGAAGACTTTCGTAAAACACCTTTAGAAGGTGGCCTCACAACAGGTTCAACAGTAGGCTTCTCAATTTCCAACGAATTAGAGACAAGTATGGGAGGTGGACCATCCAAAACTACCTTCCTCAGTGCCTGATGCGATTCGTTGTAATCCTTCGAACGCGTAGCAATAGAGATAGGTGCAGCACCATTCATCATAAAGACCTGGGACCCAAATGGTGCATATGGTGAAGGCTGTTGAGATGGGAACGGTTCTTTAAGAACTGTCGGAGTCCCTTTGGAGCCTTTAAGAAGTTGAATAACTTCAGATCGTCATGCAAAATCTTTTGTATAGTGATCTCCTTCACAAATGAGGCAGGGGTAGTTCGGTGTGCGTTGGGAACCGTCCTTGGTACGAGGTTTGGACTTTGGATTTGGGGCGTCAGATTTAAATTTTCCTTTGCCCTTCTTTTTCCCTTTGGAGGCTTTCTCCATACGATTGGCCTAAACGACATTAACCTCCACAGTTTTTCCAGAATCGATAGGGGCAGGAGGAGCAGAATTATTGGATGAGTTGGACTTCTACTTCTCATTCGAAGATTTCTTCGAATTCTGAGACACGGAACCAATAACACCATCCACCATTGGGGTAGGTGGAGCTTTAGAAGTTCCAGACTGTGGAGCATCAGGAAAAATATCATACAGCGTGCCAGACTATGAGTATACCAGATCCAGATATTGGGCACGCGTTATGGATTGTTCTTCAGTCACACACGCTCCCATAGCAATATCTTGGGAAATTTTGCTAACGAAGGAGGTGGTGAACCAATGTGTTAGTATCTGATCAGGTATATGAAACTTGATCAGTCTATGATGCCGTCGCCACTCATGAATGTGATTAGAAATGTGGGTGGCTTTGTCCTGCTTCAAAGAAGTCAGGAGGTGCATCCCGGCTTCGTAGCGAACTGGTAACTGAAAGTGAGTTAGAAAAGCCATGGCTAACGTATTGAAATCTTGAAAGATGCCATGGGGTAATTCAATATACCACTTAGCTGCAGCACTAGTCAAAGTGCATTGGAAGAGGCGTAGATGAACTGAATCATCCACCGAAGATTTGGACGAACAACAAATATGGTAAGTCATCACATGAGCTTGGGGGTCCTTCCCAACTTTTCCCTCAAACTTGGGGCAATCACTGGGCACCTTGGTAGGAACCGGAGGCCAATAAGGATTATGAAAAATTGGATCAATTGTTAATTTTGAAACATTCGGTAACTCCAAGGTAGCCAGAAATGGCAATGGCGGATTTAACAGCATACCTGGCCCTGGATAAGGACCAGTACCTGTACTCCATGGTGGTTGGGAATATCCTTGCCCCCATGGGTTCTATCCTATAGGATTTTGACCATAGGGGGTATAGGTCGTATAACCAGCCTGATTCGGTTGCTGGTAACCACCGTATGGGGGTTGGTAACCAGAGTATGGACCCTAATTATGAGTCGGCCCTATGTAAGCAGCATTTGGATTTGGCTGCTGAGTATAGGTATAGCCGAGTTGTTGAGGACGATAGTTAGAACCTTAGGGCTAGCTATAATTCGGTCGGTATTGACCATGAGAATAGTAGCCACCTTGCGGTTGAGTGGGCTACTGATAGGTGGAACCCTACTGAGCCTGATAATTGGGGTGCAGCGGTTGATATGGCTGTGGCATCGAATAAGTCGATTGTTGTGCAAGGTTAATAGGATGTGCAGGCTGGCCTGGTTGAGCAGGCTGAGCTAGCTGAGCGGGCTACCCTAGGTTAACAGGTTGACCCGGGTGAACAGGTTGTGCTGGTTGCGCAGGTTGACCTGGCTGTTGAGAAGCACCAGGTTGTACCAGATGAACCGGTTGGCCTCGAGGTGGAACACCAGGTTGTGCCGGGTAGACCAGTTTTCCTGGTGGAGGAATGGAGCCAGGTGGTGGCTGGTAACCGGTTTGACCTACAGCACAACCACAGGATGGTCCAGGTTGGTGAGCAACATTTGGATTAATAAGATACTGAGGTTGCATGGGTTGGGAAGGTTGGAATTGCCCCCCAGGACCATATACTAGCCTCGGTTGGTACCCCAGCTGAGGCTGCACAGGTTGACCAGAAGGGTTGTAATACTATTCTTGCGGACTGTACGATGGCCCCTTCTGGCCTGCAGGATAGCCTTGTAAAGGCTACCCTTGTAGGTCATAAGGATAACCAGCCTGGCCCGAAGGTTAGCCTTGAAAAGGTTGCCCTTGCAGGTTATAAATATGTCCAGCCTTGTTATAGGGTAAACCTTGAGCATGAAGGTGAGCCTCTGGAGCAGGTAAACATAAAATGTCCCCGTGCTCATCATACTGATATGGAAAAGCATACATGGGTGTACCGTCCTATGCATAATGCGAAAAATATGGGCGGTTGGGATCTTGAGAAGTTTTTCCAACCTCGAGGTTCGACTATTGTAGGGACAACCGATACTCCTCCGGAGAGATGTCCTCCGGCATAGCAGTCACTATATAGACATCTCCAGGAGGTAGCATAGCCCTCACGGAGTGTGCTGTAATAGCTGGTACAGATGCAGCCACACAGACAGTGGGCCTAATGGGTACAGAAGTGACTTGAGGGGACGACGTGATGGGTGTCTGAGGAGACATCCCCAATGAAGGAACCACCAGCCTCGTAGAACGAGCTGATACCCCCATAGAGGCTGTGGCGGCAATGATCTGACCCAAGGATCTATGCCCTGCTGGTAATGAGGGACCGGGTGATGACATAACGGCTGGTTCAGGGTTGTCTCCTAGAAATAATCCCCGAGGAAATAACTAGTAATATTCACCAGACGTGGGGATTTCCTTGCTGGATTCACTCATTTTTTAGCCTGCTGCTAGATCTCGTAATAGATGGCGAGGACTAGGAGGAAAAACAACAGCTATAAAAGGCGAACCTGATGTAATAGAAAGGAAATCTGCCCCTACTCTTAATTCAGACTAAGGGTCGGAGAATGGCCAATTGAACTCAGCTGGTCCCCCAAAGGGTTGCCAGCAAGAACCGGTCCCCCGTGAGGAAACTCAGAAACAATAGGTTACTGAGGTTCAACAGAGGGTTGGAAAGCCTCTGATGAATCGTCCATATATGGAATACTAGTAGACGAAACAGAAGGCTCTGCCACTGTGGTAACAACGATAAGAGAAAAATACCAAACACACACACGTGCTGAAAAAGAGTCAAGACACACAATCAAATGGCTAACAAGAAAAATCTAATAGGGCGTATGATCGCGGGTGTTTTGTTTTACCACATTGAAAATTAGAAACTTTACTATTTCATGTTTTAATAGTCGAGAAATGGCTGAAAGGTGACTCTATCTCTTTCAGTTTTGAAGAAAGCATGAAAGGACAAGCGCTTGGTGATCCTTTCAAATTTAAAGAGTCAGAAAAGATCAAATGAATACTAAGGAATACTAGGCAAAGGGTGTACCAAATAACCGTGAACTACAATATACACCTTAGTTTCAAAATGAAAAAGAAATCAACCAAGGACTTAACATACGTGCAGGCAATCTCCCGAAATGTTGTGTCTGGTGTATCATGGGTATAGGGTGGCATACTCGATTTCCTATGGATAAAGGATAGAAACCTAGTGGGGTCTCCCTTTATATATGTGACGGTACGGGGAGCACAAGTCCGTACTAGCGCTGTCTAAAGCCAAGAGGCGAACGACAACTACTAGGTTTTAAGACGCCGGAACACGTCTCTAGCCTAGACCTCTAAATGTGTTTCGTTAGATTTCAATGCTGCCTTAGTGTAAATTGAGTAAATTTTAAAGTTTATCTTCAATTATGTTTCAGTTTTCAGGCCCTAGTGAATGTAATGTCTCAAAATCTCCTAAGTGCACTCTATATGCCACAGTATATCATTTCATTCGATGAAAGCTATTAATGAGAGAGTTGAGAGCTTTTCACACAATAACGAAATGGACAGAAAACAACCAATGATGTCTCTAATGCCGCTAATGAAAACTAAAAAGATTTTCATTCAAAGTTACCAATCACTAATAACACTGAAAAGATCTAATTCACATTAAATAATGAAGAGAAAAAGAGAATTTTTTTTATATTCTCAATATTTCAGAGCAAAGTGCTCTAAAAAATGAAAACTAATACAAGAGCAATTTGAGAAATGATGACAAGAGAGCAAAAAAAATCAAATTCCACTCAGTGCAAACATACAATCAGACTCCAAATCAACAAAAAGTCCCTCAAAATGAACAGAATCCCAAAGACTCCAAATGAGTCGCGTAATCTAGGCCCAAAACGAGACAAGGCAGAATTCGAATGAAGAAGGAAACAATCACTCAAACAATGCAATGAGACAATAGAAAACCACCAAATGAATGAAAAGAAGCGATCAAAAGGTTGACTGAACCGATTGAGACCAAAAACTCCCAAGGGAGGCTCGACACACAATAGTACCTAGATGACCAAGGGCTAGAATGCAAAATCATTGGAAATGGGAAAACAACCAAAGGATGTAGGTAACCGTCAGTCAATCAAGGCTCCAAAACAATCAAGCAGTTGAAAAATCAAGACCAAACACATATATCAGGCTCAAGAAGCTCAGGACTAAGCAAGCCCTAGTACCTCATAGGATTGGCGCGACTGTGAGGCTAAAACTAGTGCCAGAGACGGATTGGTGCAGGTAATACACAAGCAACATGCACCAATGGGCACGACTGTCAAGCTAAAAAGTGTGCCAGTCGAGTTTCCCAGTCAAAAATTAAAAAAAAGTAATCCAACAAGCAGATCAGTGATGATCAAGCTATCAAAAACCCAAATTCACAAAAAGAACCAGCCCAAAAGAGCTGATCAAGCAAGGAGGATCAAGAATCGACCGAAAAGACAAGACGATGCTCCAAGTGTTCAGTTTACAAACTAAACCAGACATTAACTGAAGCAGCTTTGATCTACTTCACAATTGCAGAGCAAAAGCATTTCGAAGGCTATCTGGCCAACTTTAGGCTCTGTCTATAGCTTATCAAATGAACAACAACAAGCTAACGATCCCCAGTGGAGTTGCCAATTTGTTGTGGAGGTAAATCCCCTCTACGGACAGAGGCGATCCCTACTAGCCCAGACTGGGTCTACCAACAATCATTCACGCTATAGTGCAGGATCCTAATTGTAAATAAACCAACTAGTGATGAAGGCTTACCTGGAATCCAATGCTGTTGCTTGTAGAAGAGGTAGCGCTCTTGTTCCTTAGCTTTGGTAGATCACGATCCCCACGATCTTCGTGATGGACACCTACACATGCAAGAAACAAAAAAAATGCAAGCGTAAAATCCAGTAGATGCAACTATATGTTAGTCAGAAAGGACATAACTCATCATCATAAACAATAACAAGAGTGAAACCATAACCAATAGTCACTTATTATTAATCAATCAAAGGAAGAATGCAACCATAGTTCTGACGCTGAATTCTCCTTCGGAGGGTCACCAATAGAACACGTCTCCAAAAGCCTGTCAAGGATGGGACAAACCTCTCTCTTTGGATCTTGACAATAGTCTCCTTGCTTGGATTTGGCCTTAAGGGAATTATGGAGGATCTTGCAGCATAAGGTTCTTGGGAATTTGGGAACTTCAAGACTAGCTTGCAATGGAGATGAGCAAGCTTTTATAGATGGAGGAAGGGGAGTTGGGATCCATATAATCATGGGATTGGCCCTATCATCAAGGAAGCTTCCATGAAAGGTGGAAAACCACTTCCTCTCCATGGAAATCCATAGCCAAACCTCCCAACTCAAGATAGATACCAGTTCATGAATTGGTTAGGATGAAAATTCTGCCATTTATTTTTAAAAAACACTCCTTAAATTGGCTGGCACGAGTGCGACTCTGGGACAGAGCACCAATTGGCGCGACCTATTTGAAGGATTCTCCCCATTGGCATGAGTACTGAACTGTCTGCCCGCGCCAATGCAAAAAGGGCCATTTTTAGGGTTTTTCACAAGGAGATATCTTCAGGGCAATGAAAGCTCTTGTTCAGAGGGATGTCATGAAAGTGATTTCAAGCCATGTCACTGCTCATAGGTCATGGAATGAGTCCTCCAATTTGCAGGATGAGGATTGCAGGGACGGTGACAAATTACTATGTAAAAATGAGCATGTTGTATATGTAGAGGTAGATATCTCTTTTAGTTGCATAGGTAGGTTTATTTAAATTCAACTCATTTTTTCCGCCATTGTTATGATAAATTTGTCAAGAATGAATAAATTAATAGGTATTGTGATTACAAGTTTGAATTGAGAAGTAGAGGAGGGCCCCTACAACACCATCAACTTCAATTTTCACCCTTCAACAACCACCTTCCATCCCAGTCACATTCAACCCTGTTTTTGGAAATCACCACCACATCACCGAGAGCCACCTTGGAAGTGAAAGACATACTTTTTGAAGAGTTCCGAGCTTGGGCAATGGGTTGGCTACCCTTCATCCACCTAGATCTACCTTCATCCCTGTTATCACCATAAAAAAAAATTCTAAACTTGGACATTTTACATTGTTCCTAATCATGGTCTTAGATATGTGTTGGGTCATTTCATGCTTTAAAGGGTAGGTGATAGGGTAAGATCCTCAAAAGTCTCATTTTCATATCCAAATAAAGTTTGACAACCTTATTCCATGGTTTAAAAGTCCCATATCCTGTTTAGAAGTCATATATTAAACCTTTTGAAAAAATTTTGGAATTAGCCATGAAACCACACTTTTGTAGCGTAGACAATGTAAAAAAAATGTTTTATCCTATGAAAGCACTTCTACTTTCATATTGCTTTTCCCTAAAAATACATTAAGTGTGCTACGAAAGTGCGGATTCATAGCGGATCATGTCAAATCAACAAAACTTTAAAATTCCGTTAATTTTACATCATTAGGTGTCAGCTAGGGATCATTTCTAAAGCATGCTACCATTCAAATCCATCATTTCAAATGTAGAGGTCGTCATGATAGGTGAGTCCAAATTCGAAAGGGCTGGTCTTTTGTTTCATTTCTCATGAAAAAACACTATTGCATGCTTTTTTTGAATACTAAGCTAGTGGTAATCTCATACCAAAGCTTCCTTTATATATTTTCAAGCAAGGATGAATACCATTAACAAGAGAGGCTGACTATCATAAGCAAGCGAGGCTGACTATTTTGAAATAAAGCAAGGTTGATAAACAAAAATTCAAGCTAGGCTGATTTGTTACAGAAATTCAAAGGCAAAGATGACAGAAGAAAAGAGAAACTAGAGGTCTGGACATTGTTTAAGAACAGAGCCTGAAAGCACAAAGGCCCTAGTGAAAGGTAAATCAGTATTGTAGGCTTTCAAGAAAACATGGTGTTGGAAATTTTGTGAAAATTTGCAAGGAGGACATAGTTAAGTGATAAAGGAGTTTGCCCTACATTTCACTGGCTCAAACACAAAAATTGGAATTCTAAACTTGTCAATTACTCTTGAAATCATAGCTTTGGTGATATAGATTCCTAGGGGGAAAGAGAGATGGTTCAAAGGCTTCAGATTTTACATTTAGGAATGTAAAGTATTTCTAAACCCCGAATTTGCAGAAACAGACTTAACCAAGGCAATTCTAAGGAGCTACATCAAAGGCACCTACGCAAATTTGTTCTGCAACATACAGAGGTATTTTACCTGTGAGGGAAGGTATCATAAAGTATATTCATATCATTTTAAACATCTATTTCACTTTACTGACATGATTTCTCTATATTTTCCATTCTTTCTATATAGAAGTATAGCTAAGATGGTAGGTAAGGTGCAAATGAAATCCCAAGGATGTGAAACTTCCCCTTTTCATCATGGTCTATTTAAACTGATATTTTTACATGAAATCCAAAGGATCGAAAGGAAATGGTCATCATTTTTTTTTATGTGGTTTTGGAGTGGAAACACAAGCTACATGCATTAACCCTAAGGCTAAATAAATCCCACCAGCAGAAACTAGTAAGCCTGTAATGACAAGGTCAAAAATATTTGTTAAGCTAAAATATAGAAAGCAGGTGAAAGAGAAAGTCAGTAAATCATCAGTGGTTATTATTGAGACTCCTCAACCTACACAACAAAAGATAGTTGAAGTTAAAGAAATGACACAAGAACAGTCAGCTAATAAACCAGTTCAAAGGAGATTGACTAGAAGTCAAATTGCAAAGGAAAAAGGTAAAGCAGTGATTTCGAGAGAGTCCAGGCTTAAAAGGTAACTTAAATGATATTTTACAAGCCATTGATATTGAATAATCCCCTTTGGTACAGGCAGATTTCATAAAATTTGATGAAGGAAAACAGAAGAAGATGAAATCTTCTAAGAAACTAGAATTCGAGGATGAGGTTGCATCATTTGTATTCAAGCCCAGAAAGCATTTAATCAAAAAATCCAAAAATATGCAAGAGCTTAATATTGAGTTAGAGAAAATAGAGGAAGCCTCCACTGTTCATGAATATTTTATAGACATTTCATCACCAATACCTGAAGGTGACAAAAACAGGGTATTTTCCACTCAAACAGAAAAAAACAGTTATGAAGAAATGGAAGAATGGTTGAAATTAGCTAATTATGAAATTTCTATACTAAGGAAGAGAGCAAGAAGGTATGCTGCTGAAAAGACAAATTTCAAGAGGATAAAGGCTCTCTGGGAAGTTGAAAGGGTTTCCAATCTAGAAAAAATCAGTAGTGAAGCTCAATATTTTACTTGGACTATACCTACAATTAAAAAAGCTAGATTTGTAAGAATAATGAATGTTTAGTTAAGGGCTACCAACAAGAAATTGAGGAGACAGATTGAAGACCTAGAAATACAGCTGACAAAATCTGAAGAGAAGCTACAACAATAATGAAACAAGGAAGTAAGTGACAAATCCTTAAAACAATTTTGTCATAAAGAAGAAGATCATTTTTGAGGAAGAACATCTTTTAAAGAAAATTTGTTTTGCTTTTTGATGTTGATATCAATCTTTGAAGAGTTTTAAATATCCTCAAACTGTAAATTTTTGAAAACTATGTTAAAGGGAGCATACACAGCAGATTCGTAATGCGCTACGAAACTGCTGAAGATGAGTTTTTGACATTTTGCATATGTATTTTGGAGGTAAGGATTGTTGGGTTTCAAGTCTTGATGCTGCTGGTGGAAATATGAGGATCATAGATGAATAATCATATTGCAAAGCAGAAGAAAGAAGGGTTAAAAGAAGTGTTTTACAATGATATAAAAACTGCGCTATGAAAACAAGCTATTTTTGTAACGCAATCTATCTCATCGCCTTTTCCATTTTTTCTAGGATCTCTTTTTGCACAAGTGGAAGATTGAAGTTTTAATGGAATATTATCACATGTGACCTATATGAAATAGTCATCAATGCCAGTAAAGCAGCTCGAAGATAAGCAAGGAGGTTAAGGGCTAAAAAGCAGCAACTCTGTCTCCTGGTTTTTAGGACAGTTAGGTCATGAATCAACAGGGTTTATAACAAGGCTGAAGGCATCATAAAGATAAAATACATGGATTAGTAGTTGTCAAAGAAATTATTTAAGTTTTAGATAAGGTTTTCTCAAACATGTTTAGGAGTTTCACTTCTATTTTTATTAGGACTCTTAAAAGACAGTTAGCTGTTAGCTTGTAATTAATAGTTTGTTTGATGAATAGAATAGGTGTCAAGGATAGAATTTAAATTATCCTAATGATGGATCATGTGATCCAAGATTTTAAAGGCTCTATATGAAGCATTACTTCGAATTGATCAAGGTTGGCATTTTTATTAGCAAAAGAAGCCGTGTTATTGTAGCAGACTATGTGTTGTTTCAACTTAATACAGAGATTGGTTTTACTACTCAAGATTCACAAGGGGTTTATGTGTTTAATATTTCTATGGCCTTCTAAAATTACGTATTTGTAGTGGTATGGGCATGTGTTACTTACAATTCATTGGATAATGCTCTAACTTCCTTCACATGCTTGTAGACTGTGTTTATTGACTGTGTTACTGTTTCATTTATACACCTAAACTCCAAGTGCCTTGACTTCCATGTTTATTTGATTATGATGTTTTCTTGAAGACTACTTTGACTCCATGGCCCAATAGATTTTTTCTAATCTGTAATTCAACTAGTTATACATTTTTGTCCATTTTTATTCCTATAGTTAGCCATCTAATCATTAATTAAAAATCTTAAACCTATTTAGAGAGCCCTCTCAGGTTGAGGAGGCTAAGCCTCAACCAAAAGTTTTGTTTGAAAGAGTTACTCAGATTCTACTTGATCAACAACCTATCAGGTTCCTATTTTGTGATAACAACCCCACCTCTCCTAACCTTTTCCTCACCATTTCTAGCCTCAAACTCCACATGACATGTTTCCTATAGCTTTTCAGGACATCGTGTAACATCTTCTTGTAGTAGAGCCAAACACTCTCTTGTTCACCCCAAAATCACTCTTGCACCTCATCTAATACTTTCCAAGCCACCAACAGAACTTTATCCCTGAACCTTTGGGTTAGGGTCCCTCTTAGACCACCTCAGCACCTCCTTCTTTTGCTACAAAATATAGTCATTTAAAACTGTAATTAGCTCATTGCTAGATGCATCATTAAACATAGTTGTTAAGCATAAGATAGATAAGACTCACTTAAACGTTTGGTTCAGTATATGTGTTATAGATTAGTTTCCTTTTTTGTAATTCAATTGAGCAATTTAGATTATCAATGTCACTTAATGTAATTTCCTTTCTTGCATTAGGTTAAGTGTGAATTTATCTTTCTTGTAGATAGCTAGATGAATCAATGTGATCTACAGTAGTTTCTTTCCCTCTTGATAGATTAATGGTAATGATTTTTTTCCTTTCTTAGACTACATTTAGAGGTGTGGATTTCCTTTCCTAGAAGTAAGCCTATTAGTAGCACCTCATTGTAGAAGTAGAAGAGGATGGCAAGAGTAGAACTCATTTGTTGTGCATAGACCACTGTCACCTACAATTTTTTGTGAACCTCAGGTTGATAAAGTAAATTTGAGTAGACTTTGGGAGTTTCAGCACTCTTGGTGCAATACCAAGCCTCACCACTTTTTTGTGCCATTGTTAGGGAGGTGTCTTAGTAGATGTTTAATTCAGCCTTAGCATTCTTTTACGTTTTTCTTTTACATTCAATTAAAATATTGAAAAATAAAAAAACAGTTTGACTTTAATGCGTCATAAGAGTAGGGATAAAAAAGTAAAATTATTACCAAAAACCCCCACGTTCCCACACAATCACCCTTCACTCTTCTTCAGTGAGTGTGAGGTTGAACACAGCATATATGAAAAACTTGAAAACTTTGAAGAACCTATTGAGAAGAAAAGGAACTTGATTCACCTGAGGAAGCTACTTTTCTAGTTTAGGCCATGGCTGGAACTAGGACCAAAGGAGTCTTTCCTATTAGAGAAACAAATGGAGAAACTAGAATGAAGATCATCAGTCCCTCAACCCTTCCACATTTACATGGCCTTAATTCTGAGTATCCTGACACCTTCTTGTTTGAGTTTTTTTTTTTTTTTTCTGCAGGAATTACGACTATGCCTCAAATGAACAAAAGCTAAAATTGTTCCCATCCACCCTCAAGGAGGCAACCTTCAATTGGTTCATGGGTTTTCCTGGGAACAACATAAACACCTAGGCACATATGCAACAGTCCTTCAACAAAACATATATAGACTACTACAGATACAAAGAGACCAAAGAGGAGATATTTAGGATGACCCTGGGACCTAATGAATCCCTAGAGGATTATGAAGAAAGATTACAGCTAAACTATAAAAGATCCAACTGCACCCTTGGTCTCGAATCAATCAAATTGGTACTTCTTTGAGGGATTAGGGAAGAGGTGATATAAACCATTAATATGATTTCTAGAGGAGACATCTACCAAATACCTTATGAGGACATCAAAACTATCTCTAGAAACCACTCTAGGGCAGCTAGGAAGAAAGGTGGAGCTAGCCAAAGCATGACCAACACCCCTTCCTCTTCCACATCCATCAAACATGAGATTGGAAATATGTTGGAGTAATTAAAAAGTGAGATGTTGTACACATTTTCTATGCAAATAGACATAATGCAGATGAAAACGAAGCAAGAGGAAGTAGATAGGTCCTTGGCTATCTTTTTCCCTAGATGTACCAGAATACACCCCCGAAATGAATTTCCACTGAATGTCATAGAGGTTTTATTATTTTGTGAAGAGAATCATGTCATATACAAGTGCCCTTACTTACCTGGTTTCAAATTTGTATATCAAGGTGGGGAAGGAGGACCAGAGAAACTATGTTTCATAAATAAGAGAAGGCCTCAAGGGCCTTAGTCATATCAGTAGAGCATGCAAGGTGCACCTTAATCCTACTATCATAGAAATCAGAATGCCCATATGCAGTATTGGTACACATCCACTCCTCCATCATGGCCTACACCTCCTACTTTTCTTTATGCTCCTCCATATCACTCTCAACATGTGAATCAACCATTCCAACAATATGTTCCTCAACCACCTCAGTGGAGGAACCCATCACAAGGGTGGAGGCTCCAACACAACAAACCACCTACTTTACTACCTCCACTCCAACCTCAACCTCAGCTCACTGACTCTACTCCACCTAAGTTTCCTCAAATGGCTACCTAGCCCAATCCAAACCCAATCAACAAGCAGGCACAACATGTTTACAGTGGGGAAACATCCTATCCTGCTCATGCTGTGGAGATACATGAAATTAACATCAGGTCTAGAAGAGAACTCGTAGATAATAATCCTCCATCTCCACCTTCAGAGGTTGAGGAGGAAAAGGAAGACAGAAATACTCATACCAATCAACCTCCTTTTCCCGAGCATATGATCTGCCCTAGTTAGCACACCCCAGAAGAGATTGAACTTCTCGGAGAACTAAAAAATTTGTGTGAAAATACCCCTTCTCTAGGCCATTAAGGATGTCCCTATTTAAAATAGGCTCATCAAAGAAAAATTCTTTAAGAATCCTGGGATAAATAGGAAAGACACCCCCAACATCAATGTTATGGGACAGATGTCTGACTTAATCTTGAGAAGGGTGGTCTTCCTGAAGTACATGGACCCCAGAATTCTAGTAGTAGATGTACACATTGATAATGTCATAGTTCCCACACTATGATTGATCTTGGGGCTGCCATGAATGTGATGACCAGGGAAACTATTTTTAATCTCAACCTCCAAAGAGCCTTGAGAAAGATCATAACTGTTATGCAACTTTCAAACAGATCAACAATAGCTCTGCAAGGAATTGTTGAGGATGTTATGCTCTCAATCAACTCCTGGGAGTACCCCACAAATTTCCTTGTCCTCGAAAAAAAAACCAAGTTTAATGGAGATCCTCTCATTTTAGGAAGACCTTGGTTGGCCATTCGTCATGCTTATATTAGTTGCAAGGCCAAAAACATAACTATAAAGAATAGGCCCTTTTCCAAACAATTGGTATTATATCCTCTTGCCCAGTCTTCCGTTGACCATGACCTACCCCAATGGTTGGAGGATGAAGAAGAAGAATATGAAGTGCATAGTACCACACCCTACCCCATTTGTACCATAGATATTGTTCTTAGAGGGGGTCAACCCAATGAGGATGATCTCATCGACCACAATATTCAAAGCCAATCCCCCACCGCCATTCAACTCGATGACCTAGTAAGAGAATTTGAAAGCCACCCTTGGAGTGAGCTGCACTCATTTCACGCGACCTCTGAAGCCACCAATATTGTGGAATTTGGCCCATCAAAATCCATGAAGATTAAATCATCCCTCTTAGCCAAAGAAGAAAAGAAACTATGCCAGCTCCTGAAGGAAAACCTAAATGATTTTTCCTGGGACTAACAGGACATGAAAGGAGTGCATCCCCTAGTGTGCACACATCATATTTATATTAAAGAAGGATACAAGCTTGTGCATCGACCCCAAAGGAGGATGAACCCATCCCTAAAGAACATAGTGAAGGATGAAATGAAAAAGTTGTTGGATGCATGTTTCATATATGCCATATAAGATGGTGAGTGGGTGTCTCCTCTTGTTCTAGTACCAAAGAAAAATGGAAAGTGGTGGATATGTGTTGACTACCAAGAACTAAACAAAGCCACTGAGAAGGACCATTTACCCTTCCCTTCATCGATAAAGTCCTATATGGTCTTGCAAGGAAAGAATTTTTTCTTTGTTGAGGAAAGGGAAATTATTCTTTGTTGAGTTGGTAGTAAGTTTCTTTGATGTTGTAAGTAGTCCATGAGGGATCCCAGTGAAGGCTATCCTCACTACCTTTCAACAAAGGTGCAGCACTGTGAAGCAATACTTTGAGGTTTGAGAGATTTTCTTCCAAAAGAGGAGGGACATGAGGGAAATTCCATCCTATCTAAATGTTAGTATTCTCATCCCACTTTGATATTTGATCTATAGAATTTAAGTCAATATTCTGAAGATGAGAGAGGATTCAGTGAGTGCCAAACCTATCTGTGAGAGGAATTTGTCTCATGATCCTGTCATTCTCGATGTTGATATTTCTTCCCCCTTGTGGAACTTTGGAGAGGTTTCTACTTAAGAAAGGGATGAATTTTTTATACAGAACCCAGATTTTGCAGCAGGATTTGTTAGGGATATCATGATCAAAGATCTGTTTTCTAGGGGAGATGAGATACTTGGACTCAAGGATGCTTTTCCACCATGTGTGATGTCTACTAATCAAGTTCCACAAGATATTTCCCCCAAAGGCATTGTTTAGGAGCTTAGGAATGTGAATTATGAGCCCTCCATTTTCATAACTTTGTCTGGCTTGTCTCCACTTAATGAGATTGTATTTCTTCTTCTCGTTTTCCTCCCCTACCAAAGAAAATTTCTTAAAATTGCTTCAAATTTGAGATGAATGCTGACAGGAGCGTAGACATGTTTAGGAGTTTTATAGGACATCGTGTAACATCTTCTTGTAGCAACGCCAAACACTCTCTCTCTTTCAACCCAAAATCACTCTTGCACCTCATCTAATACTATCCAAACCACCAATAGAACTTTATCCCTGAACCTTTGGGTCAGGGACCCTCTTAGACCACCTCAGCACATCCTTCTTTTGCTGCAAAACATATTCATTTAAAAGTGTAATTATCTCATTGCTAGATGCATCATTAAACATAGTTGTTAAGCATAAGATAGATAAGAATCACTTAGAAATTTGGTTTAGTATATGTGATGTAGATTAGTTTCCTTTTCTGCAATTCAATTGAGCAATTTAGATTATCAATGTCACTTAATGTAATTTCCTTTCTTGCATTAGGTTAAGTGGGAATTTATCTTTCTTGTAGATAGCTATATGAATCAATGTCATCTAGAGTATTTTCTTTCCCTCTTGATAGATTAATGGTCATGATTTTTTTCCTGTCTTAGACTACATTAAGAAGTGTGGACTTCCTTTCCTAGAAGTAACCCTAGTAGTAGTGCCTCATTGTAGAACTTAGAAGAGGATGGAAAGAGTAGAACTCATCTGTTGTGCATAAACCACTATCACCTACAAGTTTGTATGAACCTCAGGTTGATAAAGTAAATTTGAGTAGACTTTGGGAGTTGCAGCACTCTTGGTGCAATAAAAAGCCTCACCACTTTTCTGTGCCATTTTCTGGGAGGTGTCTCAGTATACTTTTAATTCAACCTTAGCATTATTTTATGTTTTTCTTTTACATTCAATTAAAATATTGAAAAATAAAAAAATAGTTTGACTTTTACGCGTCATAAGAGTAGGGATAAACAAGTAAAATTCTTACCAAAAACCCCCACGTTCCCACACAATCACCCTTCACTCTTCTTCAGCGAGTGTGAGGTTGAACACACCATATATGAACCACTTTAAAACTTTGAAGAACCTATTGGAGAAGAAGAGGAACTTGATTCACCTGAGGAATCTGCTTTTCTAGTTCAAGCCATGGTTGGAACTAGGACCCAAGGAGTCTTTCCTATTAGAGAAATAGATGGAGAAACTAGAATGAAGATCATAAGTCCCTCAACCCTTCCACATTTACAAGCCCTTAATTCTGAGTATCCTGACACCTTCTTGTTTGAGTTTTTTGTTTTCTGTAGGAATTACAACTATGCCTCAAATGACCAAAAGCTAAAATTGTTCCCATCCACCCTCAAGGATGCAACCTTGCACTGGTTCATGGGTTTTCCTGGGAACAACATAACTACCTAGGAACATATGCAACAGTCCTTCAACAACACATATATAGACTACTACAGATACAAAGAGACCAAAGAGGAGATATTTAGGATGACCCTAGGACCTAATGAATCCCTAGAGAATTATGAAGAAATATTATAGCTGAACTATAAAAGATCCAACTGCACCCTTTATCCCAGATCACTCAAATTGGTACTTCTTTGAGGGATTAGGGAAGAGGTGATATAAACCCTCAATATGATTTCTAGAGGAGACATCTACCAACTACCTTATGAGGACATCAAAACAGTCTATAGAAACCACTCTAGGGCAGCTGGGAAGAAAGGTGGAGTTAGCCAAAGCATGACCAACACCCCTTCCTCTTCCACCTCCATCAAACATGAGATTGGAAATATGTTGGAGGAATTAAAAAGCGAGCTGTTGTACTCCTTTTCTTTGCAAATAGACATAATGCAGATGAAGAGGAAGCACGAGGAAGTAGATAGGGCCTTAGCTATCTTTTTCCCTAGATGCACTAGAAAACACCCCTGAAATGAATGTCCACTAAATGTCATAGAGGTTTTATTATTCTGTGAAGAGAATCATGTCATAGACAAGTTCCCTTACTTACCTAGTTTCAAATTTGTATGTCATGGTGGGGAAGGAGGACCAGAGAAAATATGTTTCATAAATAAGAGAAGGCCTCAAGGGCCTCAGTCATATTAGTGGAGCATGCAAGGTGCACCTTAATCCTAATATCATACAAATCAGAATGCACCTATGCAATGTTGGTACACATTCACTCCTCCATCATGGCCTACACCTCGTACTTTTCTTTACGCCCCTCCATATCACTCTCAACATGTGAACCAACCATTCCAACAATATGTTCCTCAACCACCTTAGTTGAGGAACCCATAACAAGGGTGGAGGCTCCAACACAACCAACCACCTACTTTACTGCCTTTAGTCCAACCTCAACCTCAACTCACTGACTCTGCTCCACCTAAGTTTCCTCAAATGGCTACCCAGCCCAATCCAAACCCAATCAACAAGCAGGCACAACATGTTTATAGTGGGGAAACATCCTATCCTGCTTATGTTGTGGAGATACATAAAATTAACCTCAGTTCTAGAAGAACACTCCTATATAATCATCCTCCATCTCCACCTTCAAAGGTTGAGGAGGAAAAGGAAGACAAAAATACTCATACCAATCAACCTCCTTTTCCCAAGAGTATGATCCGCCCTAGTCAGCACACCCTAGAAGAGACTGAACTTCTCAGAGAACTGATACCCCTTCTCCAGGCCATTAGGGATGTCCCTATTTACAATAGGCTCATCAAAGAAAAATTCTTAAAGAATCCTGGGATAAATAGGAAAGACACCCCCAACATCAATATTATGGGACAAATTTCTAACTTAATCTCGAGAAGGGTGGTCTTCCTGAAGTACATGGACCCCATAATTCTAGTAGTAGATGTACACATTGATAATTTCATAGTTCCCACACTATGATTGATCTTGGGGCTGCCATGAATGTGATGCCTAGGGAAACTATTTTTAATCTCAAACTCCAAGGAGCCTTGAGAAAGATCATAACTATTACAAAAATTTCAAATAGATCGACAATAGCTCTGCAAGGAATTGTTGAGGATGTTATGCTCTCAATCAACTCCTAGGAGTACCCCACAAATTTCCTGGTCCTCCAACAAAAAACCATGTTTAATGGAGATCCTCTCATTTTAGGAAGACCTTGGTTGGCCATTGGTGATGCTTATATCTGTTGCAAGGCCAAAAACATAACTATAAGGAATAGGCCCTTTTACAAACAATTGGTATTATATCCTCTTGCCCAGCTTTCCATTGACCATGACCAACCCTTATGGTTGGAGGATGAAGAAGAAGAATATGAAGTGCACAATACCACACCCTACCCCATTTTTACCATAGATATTGTTCTTAGAGGGGGTCAATCCAATGAGGATGATCTCATCAACCACATCATTTAAAGCCAACCCCCCACCGCCATTCCACTCAATGACCTAGTAAGAGAATTTGAGAGCCAGCCTTGGAGTGAGCTGCACTCATTTCACGTGACCTTTGAAGCCACCAATATTTTGGAATTTGGCCTATCAAAATCCATGAAGATTAACTCATCCCTCTCAACGAAAGAAGAAAATAAACTATGCCAGCTCCTGAAAGAAAACCTAAATGATTTTTCCTGGGACTAATAGGACATGAAAGGGGTGCATCCCTTAGTGTGCACACATCATATTTATATTAAAGAAGGATAGAAGCCTATGCACCAACCCCAAAGGAGGATGAACCCATCCCTTAAGAACATAGTGAAGGATGAAATGAAAAAGTTGTTGGATGCAGGTTTTATCTATGCCATATAAGATGGTGAGTGGGTGTCTCCTCTTGTTCTAGTACCAAAGAAAAATGGAAAGTGGTGAATATGTGTTGAATACCAAGAACTAAACAAAGCCACTAAGAAGGACCATTTACCCTTCCCTTCATTGATAAAGTCCTATATGGTCTTGTAGGGGAAGCTTTTTTCCTTTGTTGAGGAAAGGGAAATTATTCTTTGTTGAGTTGGTAGTAAGTTTCTTTGATGTTGTAAGTAGTCCCTGAGGGATCCTAGTGAAGGCTTTCCTCACTAATTTTCAGCAAAGGTGCAGCACCATGAAGAAATAGTTTGAGGTTTGAGAGATCTTCTTCAAAAAGAGGAGGGACATGAGGGAAATTCCATCCTATCTAGATGTTAATATTCTCATCCCACTTTGATATTTGATCTAAAGAATTTAAGTCAATATTCTGAAGATGAGAGAGGATTCGGTGAGTTCCCAACCTATCTGTGAGAGGAATTTGTCTCATTATCCTGTAATTCTCGATGTTGATATTGCTTCCCCCTTGTGGAACTTTGGAGAGGTTTCTACTTATGAAAGGGATGCCTTTTTTACACAGAACCCAGATTTTGGAGTAGAATCTATTAGGGATATCATGATCAAAGATCTGTTGTCTATAGGAGCTAAGGTACTTGGACTCAAGGATGCTTTTCCACCATGTGTGATGTCCGCTAATCAAGTGCCACAAGATATTTCCCCCAATGGAATTGTTTAGGAATTTAGGAATGTGAATTATGAGCCCTCCATTTTCATAACTTTGTGTGAATTATTTTTGGCAAATGACTTAAGAGGTCAGAATAGTCTTCAGGCTTAGCTATTTCGGTGAGAAAATATCTGTAATAGTTTGTGGCAACAACTTTTATACGTTATTGATATGTGTGGACTACTCCTTCATTGTCTATGATAGAGGATATGTTGATTTTTGTCTTTCGCACTCTAGATTGCTTGTGGAAGAAGGAGGTGTTTTTGTCACCTACCTGAAGCTGCAAGTTTCTAGATTTTATCCTCCACTTCTCCTCTTCTTTTCTATTGATTTTATACAATTCCCAGTAGAGGTAATTTTCTTGATCTAAGTTCTCTTGATTCATCCCATGGGTATCAATAGCATTATGAACAACCTCCAATTTTTCTTTTATTTCTGTTTTAATCTTATCATATTCCTTGTAATGCAACTTGGCCCAATCTTTTAAGACCATTCTGATCTTCTTTAGTTTATTTTCCCAAATATACAAGGGAGATCCCTCTACATGGTGTTGCCAAGTATAACGCGCTAGCTACCTTGCTTCAAGGATTTCACTCCACAAAGGGTTATATTTAAAAGGAAGGGGGCTGAGAGAGGGTTGTTCGCCAAGGGAAAGAGTGATAGGGTAGTGATCAGAGGCAGTGGAGGAAAGGATGTTGGTGGAGGCTACAGAGAAGTACGAGAGGGGAGGGACAACCACCAGGAAGTTGTCAAGACACTCCATGATGTTTTCCCCTCCATTCCTATGATTACTCCAGGTATATTTGTGATTTTTTGGAGTGATATCAACCAAATCATGATCTTGAATGATGGTTTCAAGTAGATCTCTAGAGGGGTCCGAGTTAAAGCTTCCAGCCGTTTTTTCATTTCCACGCAAGATTAAATTGTAGTCACCTCCTATGATAATATTGTTGTTGTCTTCATTTTCAATATCATTTTGTAGTGCAGTCCAACAAACTTCTTTATCCCTGTAGTGATTAGGCCCATAAATGTTATAAATAGTGATCTTAGTGCTCTCTTTGATGCTCTGTAAGATTAATTTGATCCAATTTTGTGTCTTGACAAATATTTATTGTTTCCAGACACTTTGATTCCAAATAGTAGGTAGACCACCCGAGGCACCTCTGGATTTTGGGTGGGTGCCCTCGTGATACTTCATTCTGCTTATAATAGTTTCCATGTCATGATCTCCTTTCTTAGTTTCTTGAAGGAGGATGATATCAGGTTTTTCTTAATTCATTAGGTCTCTTAGGGCTGATTTTTTGGAGGGGTGCCCTAAACCCCTGTAGTTCCAAGAGAGGGCTTTCATCATTTGAGGAATGTCGGGTGCGTGCTTCTCTTCCCTCCTTGTTCATTTTGACCCGATTCTTTTTAGTTTTTCCCTAAAATGTATGTTTCAATAGGGTCTTGAGTTCCAAGGGCTATATCATTTTGGGGAGTTTCATCTCTATGGTTCTTGGATGACTTCCTTCCAGGGCTAGTTTTTTTTTAGGATTTCGAAAGTGACTCCATGTTCTTTTCCTAAGTTTCTAGTGATCCAGGCTGAGGAAGGGTCTGTAGAAGAGGGGGGGGGATCTATATTGGAGGGAGAGAGATGAGGGGAAGAGGGTTGGGTAGGAATAGAGGGTTGGGGAGGGTCATATTTAGGTGGGGCTAGGGAGGAAAAGGGGTTAGAGGAGGCTAGTGAGGAAATGGAGGGAGGAATGGGAGGTGGATCAACTGGATGCTAGGGGGGTCAGAGGGCTGAGGGGAGGAAGAGGAAGGGATGGAGGAGTCTTTAGAGGGAGGCTCTAAATGGGCTAAAGGATTACTAGTGCTTCTAGGGTTCGAAGTGGTTTTGTTTTTTTTATGGTTTCCCATTGAGTATCTGGATCTGAGTTTTCAATATAAATAAGTTTAGAGCATATATTATAAAATTGGTCA
Source organism: Pinus albicaulis (assembly GCA_034641835.2). Classification (NCBI taxonomy): domain Eukaryota; kingdom Viridiplantae; phylum Streptophyta; class Pinopsida; order Pinales; family Pinaceae; genus Pinus; species Pinus albicaulis. The sequence goes on from JAXQQM020087252.1 coordinate 30,429, forward strand.
TATTCGTGAAATTGCTTGCATTTGAATGGGATTTTCTTGTAATAGAGCTGCTAAATGTGTGTCTAGTTGTCAACTTTAAGCTTGATCGATTAAGTAATTCCTTTCACCAGATCCACTTCGACGCAAATTCTGGCATAAGCTTGCATGTTTTCTCTTGGTTCGCTCTGATCGATGAACTTTCCAACAACATTTCTGATATCATGAACAGAGTCATCCCCCCAACAGTACAAAGGGAGATGAGAAAGACGCAACCAAATAGGGAGAACATTTTTCACTTCTAGTTCTAGATCAAAGTTCGACATCCATTTGTTGAGATAGAGCCCTCTGGTGTCCATGAAGTAGGGGTTGTTCCTGAATATCAGATCCTTATCCTCTTTTGTCTCAAAGTGAAAGGCGAAATATCCTCTACCACAAAATTTGATAGAGATTTTACCACTTATCTGGTTTGCCCAATTACGCTTAACCTATTTTTGAACAGTCTTTGACGATGGCCATAACCCAGAGAACTGACCAATGAGTTCCTTCTCAGCTAGAGAAAGGGAAGCCATACGTGGGATACTTGGAGGAAGAGATACCTCCTAGATACCATCAATATTATTAACAAATTTATTGATCTTCGGGCGAGGGCGGGGTGGATCTAAAGAAATTATCAGAGCCGAGAAGGCTTGGACTTGATCAGGAGGAGGGGTCCCCTCTGGGATGGACTCCAAAGGGGCCATGCACATGGCGGAGTGCAGGAGCAGTAGTCAATGGAGGCGGTTTCGACACTAGAGAGCAACAACTCTCAGGTTTTCTTTTGAGAATACTACTAGTTTTATTATTCAATGGATATTTTTTATTAAG
>JAXQQM020074673.1:0-12105 GCA_034641835.2 Pinus albicaulis
TCAAATAAACCTCCAATTTCCTAATCCAATTATCAAGATTTTATGCATTTAATTCACCATTAAACATTGGCAATTCAAACTTAAGATAAATTTTTAGAAAAAGACTTTTACCAGTGTTCTTTGACTTGTGTGACTGGTGTACTGAAGATGAAGTAGAGGATGATGATAATGAGGGTGAGGATGGTGAATTTCCACTGCCTCCATTTCCTCCATTTCCCTTCTTTGATTTATCTTCATCATTGTGACCTCTTGATGCTCCCTGTCCTTCCTTGTGAATTTTGGATCCTTCTCCTTCTAGTCTTTCATTCCTTTCTTGATAAAGGACTCTCACCATTTCAGTGATTTCAAGGAATGCTTTCATGAACACTCTTTCTTCCTCTTTGGGATCCACCTCTTCATGGGTTCCTTCTTCTCCTGGAGGCATGCTTGATGCTATGTTTGCTTCTCTTGGAGGTGAAATAGGTGGTGGAGAATGTGGCAATCTTTCCCTCCTTTGTTTTGGCTCACTTTGAGAACCTCTTGCTTCCACCAATTTGCCTTCTCCTCTCTTAAGCTTGAGCCTAGTAAGAATGAAAACCCTTGAAAATAGTTAACAAATCCTTGCACATAAAAACACCATAGATAAAAAATCTAGCTCTGATACCAACTTGATCTGGAAGAAGTGTATTAGTTCTGTAGTGCTAAGTGTCTTTTCGATGAATTAAACATGTACATTTTGTCTTCATGTTTGCTTGAGGAATGAGAGATTTAACCATGAAATATTGATGAATTAGTGAACTTTAAGCATGTAAAGAAGCCTTAAAAACACTAAACAATAGTGCAAAAAAGAGAAAAACATTCACACATAAGTTTTACATAGTATGCATGATGAACCGATTCACCTCTCCTGGGCTACATCTATTGGTCCAACTCCCAATGGCATGTCCCTCTTTTTCATTATGCTTAAAATTGTAAATTAAATATGTTCACAGGCCTCTAATGGATGCTTTCTCTACACCAATGGCTCTAGAATGCTCAAATTAGTCTAGGTAGACTCTTGTTTCACCAAAATTGGTCTAAAATTGACCTCCCAATGCATTTTTCCCAATGTCAGCTAGAAAAGCTCCACTAAATGTGGAGACTGCCAGTTTAACTACAGATAAATTTATAATGAACCCCAAATTTGGGGTCACACTCCAAATTAGGCGGGCGGATAAGGTTTAAAATTTAATGTGGGTGGCAGGGTGGTCACATGCCACCCCTGCCGAATACTCTGCTACGGTTTTAAAACCCCACCATTGATGTTGGAACTCTGCATAATGCGGTTCCATAACCTGCCACATTAAACTGTCGCACTAACGTAACTTCTGCATGTGATCAGGTTCTTCGCATCAATCCCCACCGGAGGTCAGAACCTGAAGTGGAAATGTTCCATACCTTTTAAACTGTCGCATTTATTATTAACTCTGCGCATGTGATAGGGATATATGGAGCCACTGGTGTTACGGTTTAATATAACCATTGAAACCTTGTAACAAATGTCACGATTTCAAGTGACCAAAAATTTTTGTCAGTTTGATTGGATGTTGCGGTTAGAATCGAAGCCACGGTTTTGGGCGCTAGGGCATATAGAGGGGGGTTGGCCCTTCGGGGCTGGCCTCCCAAGCCCACAACGCAAACTTTAATAAATTTCAAATACATATGAAGAAATATAGGGTTAAGAACTTCAATGTAGGCGGGTTGGTAAATGGTATTACATGTGGAGAGGAGGTCGCGAGTTCGACCCCCGTCAACTCCACAACATTTTTCCCAACAACTATGAGGACACATGGCAGCCTGTGGGCTTGCCACGTGTCACTTAATCATTCGACGCCACCGACAAACACATCCAACGGCCAAGATCCTTCCGTACCCTCATCATCTAATGATCCACAGTGTGCCACGTGGTGCCACCACACTGGCTCTGAAGAAAATGGAATATTGCTAGAATATTCTGCTAACTGTACTTGCAAGCTAACTGGGCATCCAGTCACCAAAATTTTGTTATTTGTGAAAATGAACAGAACGTGATATCTTTCTCATACGACATCGGTTTTTCGAACCGTTTTCGGTGCCAAAATCGCAACAACGAGACCTTTCTGGCCGCTCAGGTTGGGACCTATTTCGATCACTTTCATTTTTGAGCATATGTCTTGATCTCTTGATCAGGAACACCTTCTTTATGAATCCTGGGTAGCCCATAAATTCTTGGAATGACCTCACAGTAGGGGGTCAACTTCTTTTTTAACTTGTCATCGAGATGGGAGTTTGATATTTCCTTCTTGACTTCTCTTAAAACCTTTAGCAAAGGGTTGGGCTGGAGCTTCTAGTAGTTTCTACAATCAAGATGCTCATTAATCTTTCTAATATAGTCAAACTTATAAAAAACAACCATTGCTCCTCCCTTGTTTTCCTTAAGGAAAATAATTTTTTCATTTTCGTGAAGGGCTTTAACAGCATTCATCTCATCCTTGTTGAGGTTACTTTTAGGGGCTCTTTCTTCCTTAGAATAAGGGAGCATTCTTGTCTGAGTGCTTCTTTATCATGTAAATATAAACTTTGAATGCCTTCTTTAATTCCTCAAAGAATACTCTCTTTAGGAATGCGTTTAGGAGTAACAAAAAATCCTAAACCTTTATTGATGTAATGTTCCTTTTTAGGAATAGCTAGCAATCCATGGTTGGAAAACTCTTTTTCTAGAAATGGAGGCAGTAGGATTTGATACCAAGGCCTGGATCCCTTAGACCAATGTGTCTAAGACCAAAATCCAAGGATTGGGATCAAATAAATCCTTCTAGGGTGGTGAGACAAGCCTCCCACACTTAGTTCCCTTTAGAAATTGCCCAAAGAATGGGGCTGCAACAATTTGTGAGCATCCAATGGATTCTCTGCGTTATTTTTCTGAGATTTCTTATGATAAGAAGTAAATATCCAACATATGTGATTACAGCAGTAAAATGGATGCAATAACTTGAATATTTAGTCATTCAAGAAATAAAATACAAGCCTCTCACTATATGCATGATAAACATGAAGAACACTGCTATATGAAATAAGCCCTTGGCTATGACTACGTTGTCTATAAAGGCACTATTGCATAAATGATAATGATACAGATATATAACAATAAGAAGCTAAAATAAAGTGGGGGAGCATGATCTCAACCCCTGAAAATACAATACATCAATCCTCAATAAGGATTGACTGAAATACAAGCAAAATGGCACCCCTGCAGAAACGTCGGAGTTGCTGGGTAGCAGCAACTCAAGAACTGGAAATATATGGAGAAGGTTGAAATGGATGCATAAAATTAAGAACCCTCCTCTAATGGAAATCTGAAGTGAAAGGCTGATCCCTTCACCTAAGATCTCACCCTCCAACTATCTGCTAATCCCTCACAGAAAATGCTCTCCAAGAATAACGTTGTCTAAGAGAGGGACTGTGCTGCATATGATGGCAAGTGGTTGGCCTGGTGCCAAAGATTATGGAATAAGCTCATTAAGCTCCTTTTCTGATCTCCCAAAGGGATGTAAGCTCCCTCCTCTGAAAAACTAGCCAAGGATGGTGTTGTAGAAAACCTCCCCAGCAACACCCAGTAACCTTGCAAAATCTCCCGCTGAAACTACGTTGATGAAGAAATATGGTGCTTGACCTCAATGTCTGAATATGGGGAATGGAGTGCAATCCTTCAAGAGCTACTCAAGAAGGAGAGGAAATCCTAAACAGTAATTTCCTGGCCATTCTTGCTAAGCAGCAAGAATTTGCAGCAAGTCCAAAGGACCAAAGATAATACTCAAGATGTTTTACAATGGCTACCTTGCCCTCATTTTAAACAATGTGAGCTCCCTCTCCATGTACCCCACTCATTATTGTTTCCTTCCTTTAGAATATTCCCTCCTCTTTCATTGCGTTGTCCCACAAGATGCCTTCCACCTCCTACCACTGCGCAATTTGACTTGGTCAAACTTGACCTAGTCCTCCTACAAAAGTATCTTTTCACACATGGAGGTGTGAAATATAGCTCTATAAGTGATCCTCCTTCACACTAAGAGGATTTTTGTTCCCTATTCATGAAATGAATGGGTCTCCTACCCATTTTATTTATCTCCTATGTGAAAATGAAAAAAATTAATGTTCTGTAAGAATTGGGAACATTACAGTACTCCCCTCTCAAAGATTGCTTGTCCTCAAGAAAGTGCAAGTATAGACTGATAAATTTTCCCTTAATCTCTCTATATCATCCATGAATGATGAACTCCTCTGAGAAAATGATTCCATATCATCAATCAAGTTTCCAAGTTGTCCCTCCAACATATGCAATCCAGCTTTTGGTGAACATCCCCAAATAGTTGTCATGTAGAAACAAATATCCATGAAGGAAAAAATGGGTTGTCTAAAGGCCTCCTTGAGGCATGAGATCTGATATATAATGGGACTCATCATCCCCATATGAATCTCCCATCCACAAGCAATCATCCATACAACATAAGCTGCCTCCCAACATAGCAACTCATAGAAATATCCCTCCACCTTGAGCTCCAGAAATGAAGGTGGGCTGCAAATATGAATATGGAAAGCTTCATAGCTTGCCCCATGCTGTCCTCCTCTCCACTTATGATAAGTGTAGAGTGTGTGCTTATCATGGGCTGCAAAATTATTTCCCTCAAGTGGCAAAATAAAGAGCAATCCTCCAAGGATTTCTCCTCCATCAATGATAATTCGGCTGGCCCAAGACATTTCATCCATGATGAGTAGGACATGATCATCATAGAATACCCCAATGACATGTTTTTTGTAGGTTATACCATGTGCAGCAAGGTACAAAAATGTCTCATAGGGTTACAACGCAACCTCATCCACTGCAGCTGCAGAAAATAACATGGCAAGCATTGTACAGAAAATATCACCTCTACTACTAAATAGTAAATAGATGAGTGAATTAGAAATATACAATCAAAAACATGCCCATATACATACAATGGATGGATAGCATCATCAAATTCATGGCCCACTCCAAAACAAGGAAAATAGGTGGTTGTGGTGGCCATGTCTCCCCTCATGTTCCCACTAGAACATGCACTTCATAAACTATGGGGATCATCTCCCCTCAAAGACACATTCAACTCATGTGTCAATTCACCAATCATGCACCCAATAATAATATGGACAATATCAGCAAATGAAAACATGCTCCTCATCAAAATAGAGGAAGTACTAATGGTTTCATATGGTGCTGGAAAGTACCAACAATCTCCCAAGAGTGCATAACGCAGTTTTGCAAACAACTACTCAAGAAATGTATAAGGAAAAATGTTTTGAAATACAATGCTAATCATATAAATTAGCTGATCATGTGTAGAATGGAAAAATATTTTCCCAAGGCCATGTGAAATATGGTTGTCTCCATCATATGGTTTGGCTCCACTTTTCTCATGGAGCAACATGAAATATCTGCCCCTTTGAGGAACCATGCACTGCCACATAATGATAAAAATATGTAAATCATAAAATGTAAACACAATTCTCTTACCATATGCTGGAAGTAAGATGAGAGATGGATCCATGTATATGATCCTACTCCCAAGTGTCAGCACTGTGAGCTCATGCAAAAAGGCTCTTTCCCATGTCAATATTTGTTTCTTGACATGCTCCTTGTCAAGAACACTTCTGGTGATGCTGCGGCAAATGTGAAGCTTTTCCCAAGATGGAAATGCCTCCCAATCAGTCCAAGCTAAGGAGTAATCCCTTTACACTATGAGAGTCTCCTCCTCTACTCCTGCAACACCATACATCATATGAGAGCAAATCTGCTTGTGCTCCCTCCAAGATAGTTCAAGCAACCCAAGTGCTTGATGCCTCCTCATGCTCACATCATGTAACTCATGTGATGAAGGTATCATGACTGATATATATGCCATATCAGCACCATGTATCCTTACTCTTTTCTTCTCAATGATGTAAACATCTTGCCACCTATTCTCTACTCCCATCCTCCTGGAAAAAGGGTACACCAAGTGATGGCCAAACTCCTTCAAGAGGAGCCAACGCAACCAAGCCTCTTGTTGCTCGGTATCGTATATTTGCAAGTGGAAAATCAGCCTCTTTCTCATAATCCACAACCACTCAGCTCCTTGTTTATGTCTTCTCCTTTTTCCTCCTTTGGTATTCCTCCCATGAGGGCTACCATTCTCCCAAACCAAATCTCTCTCTTTGCATTTCATGAGAGTTTGAAATGCAGCTCCTTGGTGACCTCTTAGAAAATATCTCTCACCCATGAATATGTTGGATCCATGAGGAAAAAAATGTGAGGAGGTAATATCTCCTCTCCACCCATTTTTAATAGTGCTGCTAATTCCTCCAATGGTGTAGCAGTTGTTTCATCCTCCGGTTCAAAATTTGTTTCATTGTTTTTCATGAAGGTGCCATGGTTTGTTTTATCCTCCAATGGTTCACATCCCAACCTCAAGGGATAAATGAGACTCATCAATAGTGCATGAGGGTTAGGTTCCATCTCCTCTTTGGACCCATTACACAGCGTAGTGAAATCATGGTGCTCTAAAATACCAAAGTGTATAGATCCTTGGACCTCTACATGTGAGTTTCCACATTCTCTTAAATTGTTTGCTGAAATGAAAAGTGGAACTTCACTCATACCTTGGTGGATCTTGGGGTCTTCTTGTGTGGCTGCAGTAGTTGTCTCCTCCAATGTAATGGCTGCCTCATCCATATATGTAGAAGGCTGCTCCTCCAAAGCTGTAATCGCGTTGGTGAAATCCTCCTCCCATGGGGGTATGGCTTTTTCTTCCTCTGCCCTTTCTCCATCAAAGGTTTGGATCAACCTTTGAGCAAATTCTGCAAAAGAAATCACCCTTGAATGGACCAAGGGTTTGAACCACCAAATATAGGCTTCATCCTCCATGTGTAGTGCTGCAATATCCACTGCTTCCTTCTCTGCCACTGGATGTAGCAAGAAAAATGCCTCTAGCTTTTTCACCCAAGCTCTAGCTGAAGTGTTCCCATCAAATGTAGACAATAGAAACCTATTTCCTTTGATTTCTCTTTTTCCATAGGGCCTTCTCTCCTCCTTCTGCTAAATAAAATATGGGAACATTTTAGCTCCCTTGAATGCTGCAAAATAGGATTTATACTCACTCGGGTATTGATCTAGAACCTGATGATCCAAGCATCTTGCATTCTTGCTTTATTTTTGAGAATAGGAAGTGCATGGACCTTCATTTTTTTCTCTTTGCTTCTACTCCTTGGGTAGGCTCTTCTTTGTCCTGAAAATAGATGAGATCAAGTTCATCTTTTGCATCATCTTCTTCTTCTTCTTTCTTGGGCTTGAAGGCCACAGGCTAAGCCAAGAAAGGTGCTTTGATACCACTGTAATGTTCCTTTTTAGGAATAGCTAGCAATCCATGGCTGGAAAAAGCTTTTTCCAGAAATGGAGGCAACAGGATTTGATACCAAGGCCTGAATCCCTTAGACCAATGTGTTTAAGGCCAAAATCCAAGGATTGGGATCAAAGAAATCCTTCTAGGGTGGTGAGACAAGCCTCCCACACCTAGTTCCCTTCAGAAATTGCCCAAAGAATGGGGCTGCAAAAATTTGTGAACATCCAATGGATTCTCTGCGTTATTTTTCTAAGCTTGCTTATGAGAAGAAGTAAATAGCCAACATATTTGATTACAGCATTAAAATGGATGCAATAACTTGAAGATTCAGTCATTCAAGCAATACAATACAAGCCTCTCATTATATGCATGGTAAACATGAAGAACACTGCTATATGAAATAAGCCCTTGACTATGACTGCGCTGTCTATAAAGGCACTATTGCATAAATGATAATGATACAGAGATATAACAATAAGAAGCTCAAATAAAGTGGTGGAGCATGATCTCAACCCCTGAAAATACAATACATCAATCCTCAAGAAGGATTGACTGAAATACAAGAAAAATGGCACCCCTGCAGAAATGTTGGAGTTGCTGGGTAGCAGCAACTCAAGAATTGGAAATAGATGGATAAGGCTGAAATGGACGCATCAAATAAAGAACCCTCCTCCAATGGAAATCTGAAGTGAAAGGCTAATCCCTTCACCTAAGATATCACCCTCCAACTATCTGCTAATCCCTCACAACAAATGCTCTCCAAGAATAACGTTGTCTAAGAGAGGGAATGCACTGCATATGATGAAAATTGGTTGGCCTAGTGCCAAAGATGGTGGAATAAGCTCATGAACCTCCTTTTCTGATCTCCCAAAGGGATGGAAGCTCCCTCCTCTGAAAAACTAGCCAAGGATGGTGTTGTAGAAAACCTCCCCAGCAACACCCAACAACCTTGCACAATCTCCAGATGAAACTGCATTGATGAAGAAAGATGGTGCTTGACCTCAATGTTTGAATATGGGGAATGGAGTGAAATCCTCCAAGAGCTACTCAAGAAGGAGAGGAAATCCTAAACAAGAATTTCCCGGCAATTCTTGCTAAGCAGCAAAAAGTTGCAGCAAGTCCAAGGACCAAAGATGAATAATACTCAAGATGTTTTACAATGACTACCTTGCCCTCCTTTTAAAAAATGTGAGATCCCTCTCCATGGACCCCACTCATTAGGGTTTCCTTCCTCTAGAATCTTCCCTCCTCTTTCACTGCGTTGTCCCACAAGATGCCTTCCACCTCCTACCACTGCACAGTTTGACTTGGTCAAACTTGTCCTAGTCCTCCTACAAAAGTCTCTTTTCACACATGGAGGTGTGAAATCAAGCTCTATAAGTGATCCTCCTTCACACTAAGAGGATTTTTATTCCCTATTCATGAAATGGAGGGGTCTCCTACCCATTTTATTTATCTCCCATGTGAAAATGGAAAAAATTAATGTTCCATAAAAATTGGGAACATTACAGCTGAGAATCATAAGAGTTTCTTGACTTAACCCCACTAAGGATAAGTTCAGAACCTTCTTGTGAATGGTTCCACTAGAATATTCATTAAAGTGACTTCTTGTAAGAGTCCCCTCCTCCACGTTTCCTAACCCGCTGCCCACCATGCTCGATAAATTCTTTTTTAGGGGTGCATTAATGTGCCTTTTATCAAGCCTCTTATCACTACTCCTGTCGCAACTAGATAAAGGCTCATGGCACACATCATAGCTTTTAACTTCCCTATACCATGAACCCAACCGAGGATGAATATGATCATCATGTTTATTACCCACCAAACCGTGTTCATGACACACAGCATTACTTTTAACTTCTGAATCCAACTGGGAACGAAGACCAACATGATCATTTGGGTTGTTACCTAACAAACCATGTTCATGAGAAAATTTTCCTATGTGGTTAGAGGTAGGGTTAACCACATTCTAACAATCTCCAATATTGTCGTGGAAACCAGCAACCTGAGGAATATCTGACCCTGCCTCATCACGGTTGTTACCCAGAAAACCGTGCTCATGAGTAGTGCAGCCTATGTGGTTATAGGTAGGGTTAACATCAATCAAAATCTCCCTAAAAATGTCACACAAACTAGCCTCTTGAAGATTCTCAGACCCTGTCTCAACGGGAAGATTATGGTTGACTGAATCAAACCCTTTCGGCCCACTTGGTGAGCCTACTTGAGAGCCGAGGGACATGGTCCTGGTTCCTTCGCAAAGACAACTCAACAACATCCCCGGTCCTACACCATCCAAGGATGAAGACGAAATCACCGAAGTGGTTGGAGTGCCTCTACAAGGCAGGCTCAACGGCAAAGAAAAAGGAAGAGGTAACCTTGCAGAGGCAGCACCGTCTCTGATTCTAAGAAGCTCACTAAGCTTGTAAGAAAATGCAAGGAAATGTTTTTTAAAACTATAGATAATCCAGAGATTTCTTCAATAAATGATAACCACAGAAGCTTGAAAACCACCTCTTTTATTAAATCTTACATGTCCACTTAATTTTGTTAGTTCAAAAAACAAAAATTCTACTTTTTCATGCAATACACACCTATAGTTGTAAAAAATTATAAATTTGTTGAAATAATAAATATTAATTATTGAAATTCTTTAATTCAAATGTAGTAATGATTTTTGAAGGAGCTAAATCCATTTTTATAATAAAAATTACAAATTTAATAATAAAAAATTATGATTCGAACAACCTTTTTATACCAATATTTTAATGATGAAAACTTACAATTTCAACAACTGTTTTTAACATGGTTTTGTTTACTAGGAAAAATTTTGAACAAGATTACCAAAGATGTGGTTTACATAATTAGATGTATTGTTAGTCATCCATAATTTTGATTTTATCCAAAGATGACTAAATTTGACAAACCCAGATTTCTAGAACAAAATTGCAAAAAACATTATGAGTTCTAGAAATCTCACTGCTTTCATCTTTCCAAGTCTGTCAGTGCACCAAAATCTTCATCTATTTTTCGTAGAAAAGGTTATCCTGTTGTTCCTTAGCAGGGTTGTTCCTTAGGTGTTGTTCCCTAACAGTGTTGTTCCCTAAAGTGTTTTTCCCTAACAGTGTTTTTCCTTAAAGTGTGTTGAAAATGCAACAAGACGATGGAGCTTAGTGAAATGAAGTCGCCTTCACTAAGTGGGCCCGCAGGCTATTTTTGGTGCAAAGTCTATTTTTAGACTATGTCTATTTTTAGACATATGGATCATGGTCTATGAGTTGCAGGATGCTATTTATGGATGATTGGTTAGTTAAAATAGATGGACCCTCTATTTTTATTATCAAGTGGTTTCTATTTTTAGATCACGGCTAAAATATACCAAATATTATTGGCTCTTAATAATATTTGGACTATAAACATTATCTTATCCTGTTGTAGCACTTCAGTTTGATGCCTGGATGTGGCACATGCAACTGAAAGAAGGAATTACACTATTCCTAGGGTTTAGTTGAGCTATCGCATGATGGACTTCAGTTAGAACTCAGGTGATGTAGTTTGGTGGAGTTGATTGAGGAGTTGATGGAGTTGTGTTCAGTTTAACTTAGTTGAACTAGTTGTATTTAGTCTAACTGATTAATACACAAGTGATGAGTGGTGTGAATTAATTATTAATTAATTCACTAATTATTAACTCATAAATCAACTAAATAATACATCATTAACCGCAATGCATGACAGCCTAATGAGACTAGACATAGAGGGTGAAAGGGTGAGTCTACTATCGCTGCACTATTGGTCAGGTATGAGATTGTTAAATACATACTGATGGAGATTTACTTGAGAAAGGATTGCGCAGTTGGAGCTAGTGGGATTCGAGCTTGGATCTCATTCATTACTCACTTGGATTGCGCAGTAGAGGTAGGCAGACTCGTGGAGGAGATTTGAACCTGTGACTAGTTCACTTTCCATACTAGTTTTGTGTGTAGCATTGAGATAGTGCTGAGAGCTGTGAGAGCTTTGTGCTATGCATTGTTACATGTTCTCTATCATTATAATATACAGATAGTTGAGGGTTTTCAGCTGTTGCTTTCCCCATTACATCCTGTGTTGATATGTGTTCTTGATTATGTTTTAATGAGCGCATGCGACTGCTTTCTATTTCCGAATATTGATGATCAATTGTAGAAGAGGTTATGTATTATGCATGAAGCTTAAATAGTGTGTAATCAGGATAATCTCGGTGAATAACTCAGCAAATTATTCAAATTTATACATGGTATCGAAGCAGAATTGATCATCGGATCTATTACAGTGATTACAATTATTTTCGGTAGACAGATTCTGTAACGGGCCAGGTAGCCTCTGGATCCATCCTTTCTTTGAAAGGTGATATATCCAGTAAATTCCCTTATAGTCGATCTCTGTTATAGAAATAATTTGTTCTCACAAATCCAGAAGCAGCTGAGTTTTGAGCTTGGAATTCGAATTTGCAGCAGAATTTGGAATTCGAATTTGCAGTAGTTTTCTTGGTGCCAAAGTTGAAATGTCTTTCAACAGATTGCGACTGGAATATGCCCTTGAGGGCAGTTCAAATTATGTTGCATAGAAGGATCGAATGGAGGCGGTATTAGATGATAACGGGCTGAAGGAGTTCATAGAAGCTGAGATCCCAAAGCCGACTGATGCTGCTCAAGTT
>JAXQQM020063486.1:0-56497 GCA_034641835.2 Pinus albicaulis
TAAGTTTTGGTCTCTTCATAATAAACGTATATTCATTTCTTTTAATAATCTACTTTTACATTGCTAACATCGTTACGTCTAGGATTTTAAATCACAAAGATTCTTGTTAGGGTGATTAATCACTAGATAAATCTACCCTCATTAAATCATCATTGTGGAACCCTAATAGGTTCATTGTAAGACCCTAACCTAAGGGTGTGTCGATATTGATTTTGAAACCCTGATGTACTTAGGGTTATTGATGAAACCTAGAAAATATTATTCTTTTGATGTTTAGGGTTTTGATATTATTACAAAAACCCTAATCCTTTAGGGTTTGATGTGTATTGAAAATCTAGACCTTTAGGGTTTTGGTGAATTAGGGTTTATGAGCAAAAACCCTTATAATATCTATAGTAGGTTCCTAGAAATGAAACCCTAGGTTTATATTTGTCCGTCTGATTGAAACCGTAGCCTGATCAAAATTGCCTAACTTTAATGCATTGATACTTATGTCTTGGGTTTATCCAGTAGATATGATATGCTTGTGCATGATAATGAAATCCTAGATATATATGCTAACCAAATTGTTGATCCTCATAGTTTGTAAATTCTAGGGTTTATAACAAAGTCCTGTAAAATTTCTTGTCCCCACTCCGATTATCAATTTTCCTTATCACTCCATGCATTTAGTTTTAAATCCAAGCATGATAAAAATACTAAAATCTGAAAATGACAATATTTTCTAAAAACACAAATTTGGAGATTTCACCACTGTTGGAAAATGCAAAAATAAAACATAGCAAAAATATGACAGCAACACACAGAAAATGACAATGACTTTTGGTCAATGTGACCCTGGAAAAACCCCCTACAACTCTTGGGTAAAACCAATTGGGAGCTCTTCTTTATTTATGAAAATGTTTTTACAGAGAAACATAAATACACAGTAAAAATTCCAGCAACCACAAATCACAACTTATCTCGATTTTTGTGCTTGAACTCTGCCTCGGAAAATGTGCCAATCAACAAACTGTCAAAACAAAAAAAAAATGCAGCAATAAATACCAGCATTAAATGATGTACGATCTGCCTCGAAAATTGTGCTTAGAAGTCACTATATGGCCGTGTTGTTGTACGGAAATTACAGCAGTTGCTTCTCCCTCGAAATTCGTGCCCAACTCAAGCTCGGAATTCGTGCTGTCAGATGATGTTATCTCCTCGAAAACTGTGTTGTATAGTCCTCGAAATTCGTGCACAATGTTGATGTATGGACTCTACCTCGGAAAGTGTGCCAATAAATGTTGTATGGATTTGCTGCCTTGAAATGCGTGCAAACTCCAGCTATTGTACAGACTATTGAAATGTCTCCTTGCTGCCCTCCTTCAACTTCTCTCTACTCAGAAATTTTCTCCTTGCTCTCCTCTTCTCTTTCTCTCAATAGCTCATGAAAGACTTAATTGATATTTTCTTCTTCTTCTCTCCTTTTACCCTAAATGACCTTTTCGGTAACCCTAAGATCTAATGGTTGAGATTCATTTAGATCTAAGAATGAGAATAAATGTGCATTTAATTCTCACTTTCTATTTTTTAACTCACCCACTTAAATAAAGACCCACTTAGCCTTTTATTTCCGTAGTCACTTTTTCACTTTCTAATTTTTCATTTACTTTAATAAAGTCACTTTAAAATTAGAATGTAACTTCATCACTTATAAAGTCAGTTTAAAATTAGATTGACTTTACCATTTATAAAGTCACTTTAGGAGAAAAGTACAAATAAATTGTGGACATTTTTCCCTAGGCCAAAGATCAAAGCCTTAGGGAACCACTTGTCCTATGGTACCCAAATTTTAACACTCTCACTTACCGAGAAAAGTGTTCCTCACCACTCCCATATTGTCTCTGAAGTAGACATGTTTGCCCCGTGGTAAGGCTTTGGTGAAAATGTCTGCTACTTGCTCATTTGTGGAAATGTACTCAAGCTTAACCACTCCCTTTTGGACATAGTCTCTAATGAAGTGATACTTGATCCCAATATGCTTTGACCTGTCATGGAAAACTAATTCTCCATGAGTTTGATGTATATGTCCTTTAAGTAAGATCTTTTGTCTTCTTGAGATGGCTTGAGGACTTCTCCAATGTCTGCAAACTGCTCCTTCTTGAATGAATGAAAATCTTCTTAGATCTAGACTTTTACAAAGTAGATCCTTCTTTTGAAAACGGATCCTTGTGTGTCTTCTTGCCAAATAGCCCTTTCTAGCACCTTAGCTCTGATACCATGTTGAGAATTCGGTAGGGAAAAATTTAATTCAATTCTCTTACTTGATAACTGCTTATGTTATACTCATTTTGCTTCTTTCACTTAGATCTTATCTTTGTTAGCTTATTATATCTTTCATCAAGTCAATTATCAAAACACAAGAGACACAAAGTTTAGGCTCTTGAAGCTAGGGCCAAAACCTCTCCCTCCTGGAGAGGAAAACCCGAAAGTAATTCTTCTTACAGACTTTCAATTGACAAGTACCATGACCATGACATAGACACTTGACCCAGAACGCCTCCAAGACCTTCTCACTGCTTCTCTCTAGGCTCCTTATGTTGATCTCCTTTTTATGCACCATATTGCACCAGTACTAGGGAGATTTTGTCCCTAGTTTAGCAGCCCTAACAAATGTGCTTCTATTTTATTCTTCTCGTCCTCCAGAAGATCTTTCTTCTAGCACCTAAGATACCGTTATACTGAGATCTCTTGGCTTACTGTTGTATCTTCTTATTTATGTTGTGTACTTCCTTCTTTCTTCACTGCACTTGTCCTCGGCCTACCTAAGATCTTCGTAGCATGGAGTGAACTCAAAACAGAGAAGAGCATATTCCAGACCTTGTCCTCTTCCTCGCACTGCAGTTCGGATATATATTCCAGACCTTGACCAAGATGGATAGACCCAACACAAAGCCAGATATGTCCTTGCCTTCTTCGCTGATTGCCCTTGAATCTTTGCACCAATTTCAGACCCTTAGCTCCTACACCTATTTCAGACTTGTCCGAATTTTTCTGTGTTGACAATGAGGCCGTAGTCTCCTTATTTATAGAGGTTGTCTCTCCTGATCTAGGCCGACATGATCATCTGTGGGTAGACCGACTTTACCAAGGAGTATCTTTACCATGTTTTGAGCCGACTTCAAGGGGACCTAGTGACAAGGTCTTGGAGTATACTTTTACATCAACAATGTGTCCTTTTACAAGTGTAACAAGACTTCATATACATGACTATAATTATATTTATGACAAGATGACAAATCCCCATAAGACATCGAGAAGAAGTCTTTGACCTATAACAAAATCTCCTTGCTCATGAAACCCATGATGCAAGCATTACAATTAATACATTTTATTATCTTTGTTTCTTTATTACATAAAATCATAATTACATGTCATTATGAAGACCGAACCTAGTTACACTTTCCAACACAAACAAACACATTGCATGTCAAAAGCCAACATACCGTAGCTAAACATTTCCCTTGGGCTCTCAATGGCTGAATTCAGGGTTGGACTTCATATGGATATGGATAAGACTATAAAACACATCCACATCTAAGTGCGGAAGAATACAACTTTTGTTAGGACAGTAGTCACGAGATCAATTGACAATAGATTTAGGAAAAGGTCTTTTATTGTAGTCTGACTTTTTATAAACAAAATATGAGGCTGCACTTATAGGCTACTGTTGTACATTACTGCATATTTATCAGTAAAAGAGATTTCTGACATTGACAAGAAAACATTTATAGACAAATAATTGGCATTTATTACTTGATGGGAAATTGAACACCTTCGTAATACTAACATGAAATGCTAACAATAAATTATATAACATTACAATGTTTCATCAGCTGATCAAATGTGAATAGGTTAGACTAGAAGCACCACTATCAAAACTGGTCCATAGATTTAAATATTGGGAGTCTTCAACTATTAGAACACCAGACATGCCCCAGCTAACAAAATGAAAAAAATATAATTACTTCACAATGGGATCATAAATCTAAATTAATACAGGAATATGTGGCAACACCTGTCTGGAAAAGAAACTGAATTGAAAGGGCACATGTGATTGACTTCCTTGAGATTCACATTGCTATACAGCAACTTCCGATTGCTACTGTAAATAACTGTCGGCCTGTCTGATGCTGCAAAAACATGTGTTGTGTTCTTAGAGCGAAAAGTCCTCAAGGTAATAGCTTTTGTACCCAACGAAATCTTCTTCCGGTCAGACAACTCTCCAGTGCTCATATTCAATATGAAGTTGAATAGATGCCCATCCCCAAGACCACATAATAAGTATGCAATCTGAGAAACAAAAGCAAAATCAATAATGTTAATTTCAACAACAAACTTACCATCAAAACCTGGCATGAAATGAAAATTGAAAAGTCTCCTCATTACTGCATAAAACAAATACTTGCTAAACCAGTAAAGATTTACTTGCCAAATAAAAGAATGAACTGTTGAAATAATCCACATACCCCTTCAAATCTACAAAGAAGCACAGAGCGAGGTGGAACATTTTCTCCAAAGTGCAACGTTGTAATGAACTCTAGATTAGGAAGGGAGTATATCCTAACACTGTAGTCTCTCCAAAGTCCAACAACCGCCAACTCACTTCGCATAGAATTGTCGCCAATTGGATTTATATCAAGACAGGATACATCAAACTCAATTTCCAAATGTTTCACCTCAGTGAGGGATCCCTCTCCAATTTCCAAATAAACAAGATTGCCACCTCCAGTGGCCAAAAATACCTGCTAGATAGAAAATACAAAAACAGTTCCAAACAGACCAAGTAAATATCACAAGCTAGACATTGGAGTACCACTTGTGACTAGGTAGCTCCATGCAACCAACAGAAATGTAGAAGGTTTAGCGATGAGGCAAAAAACAAAAACAACGTAGATTGGCAGCAATGCAGAAGGTTAAAGTAAAGAATCGTCATTCTTTAAAATAAGTAATCTAGTAGGGTGAACAAGTAACCAGTAGCTGAGCAATATCAAAGGAAACCCATGCACACAGAGTGAATTAAAATATAACCAAAATACTAAAAATTGAAACAGACATGGAAAACCCTTTTCTGAACAATATCTTCCACCATATCACGCTAATTATACAAAAGGGTATCTCAACATTAACAACTTTGATTAGTATGATCGAACCTTATTAAGGTTTAACAGCACCAGAACTAAAGTTGAAAATGTTAGATAATTCCTCAATTCACTGTAACAATATCCAGACTTTTCAGGATCCATGTCTTTCTCAACCTTTCTACTGAAGAAATGCACAAAGTAATTCTCTGTATAGATAAAAATCCTAGCACTATAGAATGCTTGTGCCAATTAGTCTTTGTAGTTATCAATGTGAATCTGCTCTGCCTCATTGGGTATTCTCTAGCTCCCATGGAAAGCTCCACATAAAAGATGTATACCATAATCAAATATATACCAAGAAAAAAAATAAGATTAAGGAATTTACCATGCCATACATCAGAGATAGAAAAACAGTGTATGCCAAATGAATAATAAAAGCAATGACTGGGATACAAACAACAACATTTACATGGTATCAAAAGGGCAAGGAAACAGTTTGCATTTGATAAACTACTAACCACAATTGACCTGTGTGAAAATTCTATAATGTAGAATTCTACTGCAGCTACTGATTATATTTCTTCTATTGCATTCTCAACACAATTATTTAACATTTCACTGAGTTAAATATCAAAATAAAATATGCTGCAGACTACACGATAAATAAACAACATGAAAGAAATAACACAAGTATTCACACATAGACACCGTTATTTTTGGACAATTGTCTTCGAAAAAACCCAACTCGAGAAAACCTGTGCAACAAATCTGAGGGTTTCTTTATTATGCAAAAATTCTGAGTACAAATGTGTGATTGTAATCATCAATCAATCACCTGAAGAAACCTGATGAGAATAGGATAGTGAGACAATTCTCACTTTAACACGAAGTTCCGACACTGACCTGCACCCACGCTGAGTAGCTCTGCATGATTTCTGCGCAGTGACTGCGTCCCCCATGCCGTCACTGCGTCACTGCTGCTGTTGCTTGTTGTGACTGCTTTAGTGCTCACTACTGGGTGAGACTAGAGTTTTCTCCCCTTCCAGAAACGTCCTTTGGATACTAGATGAAGAACCTACGCCCCCTCTGTAAGGATTTTATGAATGTTCTATGCAGGAGGATTGCAAGAAAGAGGTAGGCCTTCTAATCCAATTTTGTATTTTCTAGGATGAATTTGTAGATTGTTAAATTGTTTGAAAATGAAAACTTGAATTTTTCTTGAATGTTGCATTTTATTGGATTTAAAACTTTTAAAATGAGTTGTTTTTTTCCTATGTTGCATTTCCTATTCCCATTTGGCATTTTTCCATTTGTTTTGCGGGCTAGATTCTAGAAACTTGAAACTTGTTTCCATCATGGCTATATGGCTAGGAATTTTCCTCATGTTGGTTCCTTTCTTTGTGATAATGGTGTTGGAGAGTGCTAGAAGAAAGAGACAAATCAGAGAAGAGGAGGATGAAGAGGAGGGTTATGGTGGATCTGAAGAAAATTCTGAAGAGGAGGATTATGCTGAGGAGGAAGTGGGGAGTGGAGACCCTGAGAACCTAGAATCCCCAACTAAACAAGACCAATATCCTTTGTGGAAATATGTTCAGAAACAAGAAGGAGGGAAAGGTGGTGGAACCACTAAATTTATTTGCCCCCATTGCAATAAACAATACCATGGTTCATACACCCGTCTAAGAAGGCACCTTTGTGGGATTATGCCAGGAGATGGAACTAAAAATCTTGGAATCAAAGTTTGTACTTATGTGCCAGCACCACAGAGAGAGATATATAGGAAGGAAGAGGGGGTTGCCCTACAGAGATCATCTAAAAGATCTAGGGGTCTCGTTGATTCAGGCCCAACACATCATGGACAAACAAGTTCAACTTCCACCCATGCCGGTGGTTTCGGAAGCAGTGGCACTGGATTAAGGCGTAGAACCATATCCGATTTCCTAGACGAAGGGTGTAGGAATGATGTGGATTCAAAAGTTTACCGGTTTCTATATGCATGTGGGGTGCCATTCAATGTTCTTCGCTCACCTTATTGGCATGAAATGATTTCTGCCATTAATGATGCCCCCAAAGGATACAAAAGCCCTGGGTATGACAAGGCCAGAACCGTGGGTCTTGATCATGAAAGAGCTAAAATAAACCATTCTTTGGCTAGAATGACAGGTTCGTGGAATGAGCATGGGTTGTCCATTGTCTCTGATGGATGGACCAATGTAAAAGGAAAACCATTGATAATTGTTTTGGCTGTGTCGGTTAGTGGTGCAGTGTTCCTGGCAGCTTATGATTATTCAGATAAATTCAAAACCGGCATTAACATTGCAGAACCATTACTTGAAATAATTGAAAAGACTGGGGCATACAATGTGATACAGGTCATCACTGATAATGCTGCTAACTGTAAGGCAGCAGGAGCAATTGTTGAGGATAAATACCCCAACATTTTTTGGTCTGGGTGTTTGGTTCACACAATGAACCTTTTGATGCATGATATCATCAAAAACAAACAACCTCAATTCAAATGACTTGGTGATTTGTACAAGAGAGGTAAAAAAATGATAAAATTTATTACAAATCATAGCAATACCCATGGGCTTTTCCGTACTCACTCCAAATTGGAGTTGTTGAAAATAGGAAAAACTAGATTTGCTAGTTATTACCTCACCTTCAGGCGCCTTTTGAAGGTAAGAGAGTCATTGGCTGCAATGGTATCAAGCCCACACTGGCAGCTAATAAAGGACAGGGCGGCAACAGTGGTTGACAGGCAAAGTTTTGAACATGTGGAGGAGACCGCCCTTGACCCTCAGTTTTGGGCACGTATGAGGGAAATTGTGAGTTTTACCAAGCCCATTTATAACATGATTCGCTTTGCAGATACTGATAAACCGGTGATTGGAGAGGTTTATGAGCAGATGGATAGCATGTTGGGGCAAATAAAAGATATTGTTAAGGATAATGATCCCATTTTGTATGCTATGATTCATGACTGTGTGTGTGCACGGTGGAATAAACTCAATGTTCCACTGCATGCTTTGGCATATATCCTTACGCCAAAATATTACTCTCCATCTTGGTTGGGCCAACCTGCCCCTGGAGGTGGGGTTAGGGTGAAACCTCACACAGATCCAGAGGTACAAGAAGGGTACATGAAGGCATTGGACAAATTGGTACCTGACAGGGAAGAGTGTGCTAGATTGCGCCTTGAATTAAGCAAATACTTCAGTTGCACTGCTAACTTTGGTTCATTCCATGCAATGGAAGACAAGGACAGATTCAATGCTCTCACATGGTGGGAAGCATATGGCGGCATGGGACTTTTGCAAAGTTGGCTAAAAAAGTTCTCTCACAAGTTGTGAACACTTCTTCTGCAGAGAGGTGTTGGAGCACCTACAACTTTATACACAATGTGAGAAGAAACAGGCTGAATGAAAACCGAGTTGAAAGCTTGGTTTATGTGCATTATAACTTGAGGTTGTTGAGCCATTACTATGATCGAGCAAATGAGGATCAATCATACAGAGTCTGGGACAACAACCCAGAGGATGATAATTTGGAGGACGGCACGTTACATCTAGAAGAATTGGAAGCAAAACTTTATAGGGATGATGATGAAGCATCAGCAGCACCGCCACACACAGGGCCAGTCCCACCATCTACTGGTAGCAGTGTGGGTGCCAGTGCCAGTGCCACTCCTCGATATCACACTATTGTTCCTTTGCAGATCCAGCCTCCACCTTCTGGTCGTGGTCATGGTACTCCTGAGAGTACTAGAAGACCAACATTTCCTCGTGGCTCACAGAAATTAGACATTTCTCATGGGCGTGGCAAGGGGCCAGCGAGATAAAATATATTTGTTGTTTACTATTTTCTATTTGTTGTTGACAGTTGAACAGTTGAAACTTGACTTGCTACTGATTTCATATATTTAAATTTTTAATGACAATTTAAGTTTGAAGTTTGAATTTGAAAGGTGAAACTTTGAAGTTGGCATTTATAAGTTTACTGTTTACAAGTCATTATGAATTATGAATATGATGCTTCATGAAAGTTATATGGTGATCAATGAATCAATGATGATAAATGCTATATAATATCAATGATGATAAATGCTATATATTGAATTTTGAAATCAATGAATCAATGATGATAAATGTTATATATCAATGATGATAAATGTATATTGAATTTTGAAATCAATGAATCAATGATGATAAATGTTATAATATATATATCAATGATGATAAATGTATATTGAATTTTGAAAGCAATGAATCAATGATGATAAATGTTAGATATTGAAATTTGAAATCAATGATGATAAATGTTATATATCAATGATGATAAATGTTATATATTGAATTTTGCGACGATGTTCGCCAGGATTAGTGATTTGCACGGACGCAGAGTCAGTATGTTCTCTGCTTCCAACTCGTGGGCGTGGTTGATGAAGATTATAACTAGATGATTGATGTTATATGATTCAATCTATGTTTTTATGTTTTTTTTATGTCTAATTCATCATTCTACATGTTTTGTTGACATATATGCACCAAAATATAAAATATTAAAAATATTAAAAAATATATATATTTATATAAAAACACTCCAAAAACTCAGGACCACGGAAACCATTAAAAAATGGCTCACGCCTTTGGTCAGGCATCGAGGCTCCCAAGTAACCTTGGTTTCATTGTTTTAAATATCAAAATAAATATGTTGCAGACTTCACAATAAATAAACAACATGAAAGAAATAACACAAGTATTCACACATAGACACCGTTATTTTTGGACAATTGTCCCCGAAAAAACCCAACTCGGGAAAACCAGTGCAGCAGATCTGAGGGTTTCTTTATTATGCAAAAATTCTAAGTACAAATGTGTGATTGTAATTATCAATCAATCACCTGAAGAAATCTGATGAGAATAGGCTAGTGAGACAATTCTTACTTCACCATGAAGTTCCGGCACTGACCTGCTCCCACACTGAGTAGCTCTGCGTAATTTTTGCGACTGCGTCCCCCACGCTGTCCCTGCGTTACTGCTGCTGCTGCTCGTTGTGACTGCCTCGGTGCTCACTGTTGGGTGAGACTAGAGTTTTCTCCCCTTCCAGAAACGTTCTCACGAATATTTGGATGAACCCTGTTTGCACCTCCAAGCTATGAAATCGAAACACCCTCTTCTACTCTGCATTAGCCCGGTGTAATTGATGCTTGGCTATGTTTGCGATGTTGTTGTGGCTCCCTTCTCTCTTCTCTCCCTGTACTCTCTATGCTTCAGAAACTCTCCCTCCTCAAGGTTTCACCTTCCCCTCTTTGCAATCGAGAATCACTTCGATTCTTCCTTCGACTGAAGAAATTGATCTCTAGATTCTTTCTTCGTCTGCTGTATTTTCCAAATGCCCATTGAGATCTCCTTTATAATCTTTCACCGACTCATCAATGGCCAAGATTAAATCATAATCAAGGGCTACGATTAACTTAGAGTTGATCCATGACTTTATCTAGAAGATTCACACTTAGTTTAATTAATACCCTTTAATTAACCAGTTTCCCTAAGTTTAAACTTAGGAAAACATTAAAAGACGATGAATTTATTTAATTAAACTATCTCTAAGTGAAATTTTCCAAAATCCTTTCTGGGTATTATGGAATACATGTGCCTTAGCCTGTATACAAAATTACAAGGCTAGAGCACATCCGATGCTACCATAAATCAACACTCCCTCTTAGCGAGGAAAGTGCTCAAGCAATACAACTCTATGTGTTGCTCTGGCTTCTGTAACATCTACTGTTGTGTTGTTGATGCTCCTCACTAACGCTGCATAAATGTTGCAACTGTACTGTTGTTGATTCTGCATGCTGCTACCAACTGCTACTGTACTGCAACTCCCTCTTCCAACTGCACTGAAGATCCATTGACTACTGAAATGGATTTTCAGTCATACCCAACTGTTCTTTGAACTGAGGAACTTAATCCTCCCCGGAGCTTTAGTGAGTATATCTGTTGTCTGTTCTCTTATGGGAATGTACTAGAGCTGTACTGCTCCATGCTGAACACGGTCTCTGATAAAATGACACATGATGTCAATGTGTTTGGACCGATCATGAAATACTGGAATTTCAGAGAGTTTGATACAATTTTGATTGTCACAATAAATGCTAGTTAGATCCATCCTGCTCTTGAATAGACTCACAAGAAGTTTCTGCTGCCATGTACTCTGCTTCAGTTGTGCTCAATGCTGCTGACTTTCGTTTCTTGCGGCACCAGGACACCATTCCTAATCCCACGCTGAAACAGTACCCAGAGGTACTTTTCCTATCCACTGAGCTACCTGCCCAATCTGCATCTGTGAATCCACTGAGTCTGACATCCTCTCCTTGGCCATACCTTATACCAAATCTGACTCTTCCTCGAATATACCTCAGAACGTGCCTTGCTGCTGGCCAGTGCACTCTTTTGGGTTCCACCATTAACTAACTAAGAGTGTTGACAGCAAAGCAAATGTCTGATTTGGTGTTAACCAGATACATCAATGACCCGATGAGTTGTCTGTATAAGGTGGGGTATACTTCTGTGTCTTCTGATGCATCTATCTTTTTCCAATTGGTGATCATGGGTGTGGCCATGGGCCTGCAAGGCATACCTCTCTTGCCCCATGAAGATAACTCCATTCTTCTGACAGATTTCCAATCCTAGGAAGTAATACATCAACCCCAAATCCTTCATGTTGAATTCAACTTCTAGATTCCGTTTGCAATTCTTGATGAGCCTAGATGATCCAGTGAGAAAAAAATCATCTACATGTAGTTAGTACAAATACTAATGGTTCATCCTCTACCAGCAAATAGTAAAGATTGGGATCTGTGTCACTCTTGACAAACCCCATTTTTTGCACATAGCTAACTATTCGACCATACCATGCTCTCAGAGCCTACTTGAGCCCGTACAGGGCTTTCTTCAATCTGCATACATGAGACTTCCTTTCATGAGTCTCAAAACCCTCTGGTTGTTCGATATATACCTCTTCCTCAATCTCTCCATTCAAGAACGTTGTCTTGACATCCATTTGATGAATCTCCCATCCCATCTGCGCTCCTAAGGATATGACAGTCTGGATGGAGGTATATCTGGCAACTGGTGCGAAGGTCTCTTCATAGTCAATGCCTTCCTTCTGAGCATACCCTTTTGCCACAAACCTTGCTTATATTTCTCTACACTACCATCTGCAGCGTATTTGATTTTGTAGATCCATCGTGATCCAACAATTGATCTGCTCTGAGGTCTGGGCACAACTTCCCAGACATCATTTGTCATGATAGAAGCATACTCATCTATCATGGCATCTACCCATACCTGGTGCTAAACAACTTCCTGGAAGCTAGAAGGTTCCTCTACCTGAACAACCAGAACCTAGTACCTGTCAGGAGGCCTACGTTGTCTCTTCCCATTCTTGGGAGTCCCAATTAAGTTTTATGCGTCCCTCGGTATCTATTGAGCTTCCCTGCTGATCCGACCACTGGTGGAAGGTTGCTTTCTCAACTCTTCCTCTTGATCTAGTTGTTCCTCAAACTGAGTATCCACCTGATCTTCTTCTGTGAAAACGTTAGTACCTGTACTAGGTACCAAAGTTTGTCTTTCTGTCTGTTCTTCTTGGTTCCCCTGCTGCTCTTGGACCAAGGGAACTTTTGCAGTTTGATCCTCTGCCAGCATATCACGTGATTTCTGAAAAGCTCTATCCTCCATGAACTTAACATTGCGTCTTATCAAAACCTTCCTGCTATTAGGAACATAGATCCTATATGCCTTGGAGGTTTCATTGTATCCTACAAGATACCCCCTTTCTGCAGTTTGATCAAGCGTGCTTCTCTTCTTTCTTGGTACACGACAGTATGCCATGCTACCAAATATCCGAAGGTGCCCTACCTTCGATTTCTTCCCTGTGAAAACCTCCTCAATGCTCTACGAGTCCTGTTCTGGATGTACATTGTCGTGTTGCAGGCTTCAACCCATAAATATCTGGGCAAATCAAGGTCGAATAACATGGCCTTGGCTACGCCAACAATTGTCCTGTTTTTCCGTTCTGCCACACCATTCTGTTCGGGATTGTATGGTGCAGTCCACTCCCTCCCAATGCCCTCCTTTGCGCAGAAATTTGTAAAGTCTCCATGTTAATTTTGGACAACTAGGTCCAAACTCCATGTTGTGATGCTCAGATGAAGATGCCAATATTTTTATTGGACTCCTCTTTTGGAGAGGTGCAAGATCGACCTAAAGATCATCTTGATCCGATGAGCTTATTTTGAATTTATTCAAAATATGTGCATGTCGGCTTGAAGGTTTTGTGCCCCAGCAATTGTGTCACACACCCTCATTGATGGATATATATTGGTCAACATTGGAGGACATTTTGACTCATCTCATCTCACACATTTCTCTCTCATCATCCGATTGGTTCAATCACCTTGGAGGCTCTTCTCTTCACACGTGGGAAATTTCAGCAAGGAGCAATTTTCTATTTTTGGCCTAGGGTTTCTGCAGCAGCGTTGACCAGCGTTGACTTTGGTCAACGCAAGGTCAAACGGACCTGAAACTCTCCCAAACTTTCGATTTTCCAAATCCGCATTTTTTGGCACTATTCGTGAGGATGGACGTTGACTTTGAGTTGGCTACGTTGACCTAGCTGCTGCTGCTGTTTGCATTGACCGTTGACTGACAATGTTGACTTTTGGTTGACTTTTGGGTTCACTGTTTTGGCTACCCTAGAGGGTTGTGTGACACTTCTGGTTGGCTGACTATATTGAGACTTTGCTGGTTGAAGCATCCTGCTGACTGTCGTAACGCACCATCACACTTATATATTTTGGCTTGTCTTCTATCCATCTACTTTTATGTTCTATCAGCATTTTACTTTATTGTTTATGCGATTGCTAATTGATATAGGGATAAAAAGTAAAGTTGCATCAAGCATAGAACATCTACAAAAATATACACTCCATCTATGTATTCTCCACCATTATCTAAACACAATGTCTTGATTTTCTTTCCTAGAGTATAAAAACTCAGATTTAACTGGAAATGCTCATATTATTATTGATAAAAGATGAGATGATTACAATGGGGAATCACCAAGGCTTTAAATACAGCGTCACGGTGTCCCTTGGTGAAGAGGCATGATCTTTGATCATGCCCTTTCACTTAAAAAACCTAAGACAACTACATTTAAATAATAATTAATAAATTATACATAACATTGCCCTTCTCTTAAATATGCTTTGTCCTCAAAGCATACGTAATGACGAGTGTTGTTGACAAAACGCTTCAGTTTCCCAAGAGGCTTCTTCTTCAGGCAAATCCTTCCACTTGATTAAATATTTTGTAATAACACGAGAGCGTAGCTTCTTTTCTCGGGTAGATAGGATACTTTCAGGGTCCAAAATGATCCTTCCTTCATCATCCAAAAATGGAAGTGTCGTTTGGGGTGACTGATGGTCACCAAGTGCTTTTTTTAAGCAGGACACATGGAAGACATTGTGAACACGACTTGTATTGGGAAGGCTCAAACCATAAGCGACTTGACTGATCTTTTTAATGATTTGATATGGACCATAGAACTTCGGAGCTAATTTATGTTTCCTTTTTTGTTTCAGGGACAACTGCTTGTATGGTTGGAGCTTGACAAACACCCAATCTCCAACTTCAAATGATCTCTCGGTTCGATTGCGGTCAGCCTATTGCTTCATACGGTTCTACGCAATATTCAGATTTTCTTTTAGGACTTGGGCAACCTTTTGGTGTTCTTCTAACTGGTTTTTAACTGGTGGTAGGTTTGACTGGACTGAAGCGAAATCTTTCCATTTCAGGGGCTCGTATCCATATAAAGCTTGGAATGGAGTCATTTTTGCCAATGTATGGTAAGTAGAATTATACCACCACTCAGCGAGATGCAACCATTGAACCTACTTATTTTGTTTTTCTGTAGCATAACAACATAGGTAAGCTTCCAAACATTTATTGACAACCTCTGTTTGTCCATCCGTTTGGGGGTGGTAAGCTGAGCTCATCTTTAGGTAGGTTCCTATATGGTTGAACAATTCCTTCCAAAAATTTCCTTTAAATTTGGCATCTCTGTCGCTCACAATGACTTTCGGGAATCCGTGTAGTTTATAAATATGTTTGTAGAATATCTCAGCAATTTGCTTTGCAGAGTTTGTTTTCTTCATAGCAATAAAGTGAGCATATTTAGTGAATCTATCTACCACTATGAAGATCTCATCCTTTCCATCAGATACAGGTAACCCTTCAATAAAATCCATCGATATTTCTTCCCATTTCTAATTCAGAATATTTAAGGGATGAAGTAACCCAGGTGTCATAATATTTTCACTTTTATTTCTTTGACACTTGTCACATTCTGCTACATATTTTTTAATATTGTGACTCATACCCTTCCAAAAGAAGGACTGACGTGCATTGTAGTAGGTTTTAAAATATCCTACATGCCCGGAGGACATGGAATCATGTGATTCCTTGAGTATTTTTTATATAAACTTGGATTCGGAATTTAGATAAATTCTTCCTTTGTACCATAAAATATCGTTCTTCCACTCAAATTTTGAACTTCCTGGGAGATTATTGATTATAGCCAACATTTCTGGATCTTTGGCGTACTCACTTCGAATCTCATTAAGCCACTCAGGAACAACAACCGAGACTGCAAGTAGTGTTGGTTCTTCATCTTTCCTGGACAGGGCATATTCTACTACATTGTCTTTTCCCTTCTTATGTAATATCTCCATGTCGAAGGCAGCAATTTTCTCAATCCAATTTTGTTGTTCTTCAGAGAGTGTTTTTTGTTGAAGGAGATACTGAAGACTGTTACGATCCGTTCGGATGGAAAATTTACTCCCTAAAAAATATTGTCTCCATTTGGCCAATGCGTGCATAATTGCAAGCATTTCCTTCTTGTATGTGGACTTGAGACGCTCTCGCTTATTGAGCTTCCTGCTTTCAAAAGCGATAGGGTGCCCTTCTTGCATTAATATTGCACCTATACTGAATCCAGAGGCATCACATTCGATGATAAATGGTTTAGAGAAATTGGGAGTTGCCAATACTAGTGCATTAGACATTACTTCCTTCAATTCTTCAAAACATTTTCCTGCTTCTTCATTCCATTGAAACGAATTTTTCTTTAAAATATTTGTAAGAGGTGCAGTTCTGTGTGCATAGTCTTTAATAAATCTTCGATAGTATCCCATTAATCCTAAGAATCCTCTTAGCTTGGATATATTCATTGGTTTATTCCATTCCCTTATAGCCTTGATTTTAGAAGGGTCCACTTTTACCCCTTCATGGGAGATTCTGTGTCCCAGATATTCAACTTCTTCTTTTCCAAAGGTGCATTTGGATTTCTTAGCATAAAACTGATGATCTCCTAATAACGTAAGAACTTTATCCAAGTGCTGCAAGTGCTCTTTCCAAGTTTTACTATAAATCAAAATATCATCAAAAAATACTAGTAGAAATTTCCTAAGATATGGACGAAATAATTCGTTCATAGTAGCTTAGAACGTAGCTAGTGCATTTGTTAACCCAAAGGGCATTATTTTAAACTCGTAGTGACCTTCCTGTGTTTGAAACGCAGTTTTTGGTATATCTTCCAATCTAATTCTGATCTGGTAATAGCCTGACCTTAAGTCTAACTTAGAGAAGTATTTTGCACCATGTAGCTCATCTAGCATTTCATCGATAAAGGGAATTGGAAACTTATTTTTAATTGTTATCTTATTTAATCCTTTGTAGTCAATGCATAGCCGGAACGATCCATCCTTCTTTCTTATCAATATAATTGGGGCGGCATACGGACTCTTGCTTTTTGAGATGACCCCACATTTTAAAAGGTCTTGGATTATCTTCTCAATTTCAGTCTTTTGGTGATGCGGGTAGCGATAAGGCTTGATATTAACAAGGTCTGATCCTGCCTTGACTTCTATTGTATGTTCGATTTCCCTATTAGGAGGCATTTTCATTGGTAGGTCTTGGAATACTTTTTCGTGTTTCTGAACTAGTCCTTGTACTTCTGGTGACCCTTCGCGGATCCTTTTTGTAGATAACATTTCTAACTGATGACATTGTACCATATAGGCTAGCGCTCCTTTTCGAACCATCTTCATCATCTGGGATGACAATACGATTTGATTTTCTAGTGCTTGGAATCCATATAACTTGTGCTTCTACCCTTCCCACTTAAAGCTTATAAACTGCTTCTGATGGTTGGCAGAATAAGTATCTAAGGTTTGTAGCCATTGAATTCCTAAGACCACATCTACTCCTCCTAGTGGTACGATATAGAATGGAGATTCTAAACTAAAGTCTTTAATATGTAATTCGACCTTATGGCATTTCCCTACTTGCTCAATCTTCTTACCATCGGCCACCATTACCTTCATATTAGGCATGGGAAAAGTAAAGATGTTGAGTCTTTTGGCCATGGTTGAATCTAGAAAATTGTGGGTGCTACCAGTGTCGATGAGAACTATTACATTGTTTTTCTTAATATGTCCTCTTAATTTTAGTGTCTGAGGTTGTGATATACCTGTCATAGCTGATAATGACACTTGCGGAATGCTTTCGTCATCTACTTCTGGAAAGAACTCTGGAGTGTCTTCCATTCCTTCTACATCTGAATCATCATTGTTAGAGCCATTAGTTGCTTCACAATTATATAGATTTTTTTCTTTTCCATTAGCATACATGTGCTTAGGGTCCCACTTTTCGCCACAACGTTTGCACTTGCCCTCTCTCATCCTTTGTATTTCCATGTTAGATTTGTCTCCTTCACGAAGATGTGGTGGAACATATTTTATGTTATCTACATTTGTAGATTGAGGAAATCTTTGTCTCGAATATACTCCTTCTAGTTTTGACCAAGATAACCTTTCAAATTTCTTTTCAGCAGCTTTTGTTTTTTGCCTTGCTAGTTCTATTGATGTAATGTCGTGAAGCTCGAGCTCTACTTCTATAGGGTTTTAAGTCCTGAGATGAAAGACTGGATTAAACGAGATTCTGACAATCCAGATACTTGTGTCACTAAGGTCTCCCATTCTCGAGTGTACTCATCCACATCTCCTTTTTGGCGTAATTTGATGAATGTTGAAAAAAACTTTTCTTCCTTTATACCTTGAAATCTTTTAAAGAACGCATCCTTAAATTTCATCCAACTAATAGCAAGCGTCGTATTTTTCCACCACATATTCCAATTATATGCTTCTCCTTCCATTTTCATGGAAGTGTGCTTAATTTTTTCGTCATCACTGTTAATGCCGTAAATCTTAAAATATTCTTCGGCTTTATTAAGCCATGCAACGCTATTTTTTTCATTACCGTCGAACTTGGGTAGCTCGATTTTTCCTCTTCGCTGGTATGCTAACAGTGGAACGAGAAGGGGGTATTGATTAGCAAATGCATTCCAACGCTGCTTATTTTGAAAATTTGCGTTACTGTCTTCTTGATGGTGTGGGGATGATTTTTTGTGAGAGTCGGTTTTTTCATGATGATCTTCTGAATTCCCTAAATCTGCTGAATTGTTCTGTTGATTATGTTCCATATTCGGGAATATTGGTCCTTGTGTCTGATTTATCTTATCGCAGATGTCTGTTAGCTTTTTCATTGCTTGGCTATGATTTTCTGTGGCCTCGCTATGATTTAGCCAAATTTGTCTTTCTATCCGACTTGTCGTATCTTGAAGCTTTTTGATGTCGTTGGAATGTCTTGCAACTATACCTTCAAGATCGACTAATCTTTTGCTAAAGTCATCGGAATTATTATTGATCTTATTCTCAAGATCTAGCAATTTTTTTTGAAATTCGGCCATCGACATTGATGAAGACATTGAGCGTGTATGAGGTGGTGAATATTTATCTGCCAGTTTTTTTTTTTAATTAATAATAATTATTATTATTATTTTATTATATAAATTATATATATATATATATAATTATGGATTGTAATTTATATAATATATATATTATAATTATTAATCAAAAAAATTTCGTTGAGTTTTAAAACGATATACCCGTCTGAGTAAAAGTTACGTAAAAGTCACACTGTTTTTTTTTTAACTTGTTTATTTATGCACTGTGTGCACTGCACGTCGACGACAGAGAGTGCGGGGAACAGCAGGCGGAAAGGAAGGAGGCTGAGGGACGGGGGAACAACGTGGAGCGGGACTGTGGGGCGACGACAGAGGGACGGCAGCGGTGTGGGGAGGGGTGGCCGCAGACGGAGGACAGGGGAAAGGGAAATGGAGGACGGCAGAGGAACGGCAAGGAGAGAAAAGCAGCACAGGGGAGAGTGGCGGGGGGGAAAAGCAGCAAGGAGAGGGCCGAGAGAAACGACAGATGGAAGGCGGGGAGAGGTCTGAAAAGATAACGGCGGACAGGGATAATGACGGCGGACTGAAAAAGAGCAGACGACAGAAAGAAGAAGGGGCGGCGGAAGACAGACGGACGCAGAAGAAAAGGGAGACAGAAGGGAGACAGATAGTTTAGGACAGTGTCAGCGAAAGACAGACGGGGGAGGGGCGGAGGGCTGGTGGGAAGCCCGAACAGATGGTGGGAATATATATATATATATCTATATATATATATATATATATATTATTATTATTATTATTATTATTTTTTTTTTTAATATGGCGGCGGCTCGAAGGGGATGGAATGGGGCCTTCAAGCTCCAGGCCTTAAACAAATCTGCAATTTCTCTGCAAATTCTTTGATGGTCACACAGACCCTGAAGAGCGACTGCTCCGATACCAATGGAGTACAAAAACTCAGATTTAACTGGAAATGTTTATATTATTATTGATAAAAGATGAGATTATTACAATGGGGAATCACCAAGGCTTTAAATACAACCTCACGGTGTCCCTTGGTGAAGAGGAATGATCTTTGATCATGCCCTTTCACTTAATAAACCTAAGACAACTACATTTAAATAATAATTAATAAATTATACATAACATTTCCCATCATATTTGCAACAAGAGCCTTGAATTCTTTGAACTTTTCAAAGACTTCATCTTTTGTCTTCAGGAAGTAGATCCAAGTCTTCCTGGAGTGAAAATCAATGAATGTGACAAAATATTTGCCACCCTTGAGAGCGTTAATGGACATTGGTCCACAGATATCTGAGTGTATCAGTCCTAATATGCTTGCTGCTCGGTTTTCACTTCTGGGAAAGGTTGCCTTAGTGTACTTCCCAAGTACACATCCTCGACATACATCATCATGCTCTGTGCTGAGAACAGGTACCCCATCCACTGTTTCTCTGAGCATCGTCAATGCACCATGGTGAAAGTGCCCCATTCTTCTATGCCAAAATGACCCTTTCTTGTCTACACGATTACTATTGATTAGTGCAATTGGAGATTCAAGCTGCAACATGTATAGTCTATTGCTTCTAACTCCGATCTGCCTTGTTTGCTTCCAACTTGTCTGCTTGACATATACCTTCTTCCCAATAAAGTGTATGTCATACCCGTTGTCCTGCAACTGGGATACTGAGATTAAGTTCATCCCAAGCCCCAGCACATGTAGTACATATGTGACCTTGACACTGGTTCCGGTTTCCATCTGAAACACTGGGGCACCTCTCCCAACTAGAGTGCATTTCGTGCTATTCCCCATAATGATATGGAAGTTCATTTGCTCCTCCCTATAGCTCGAGAAATATTCTCATCCTCCAGTCATATGAGCTGAAGCCCCACTATCAATATACCATATTCTTGCAGATGCTGAACTTGACAAGCATGCACAATCCTCTTCTAACCTATAGGATAAAACATCTAAGTCTGCCATACTTATCTGTGCTTTCTTTTCTCTGGTGTTGCGTCCTTTCTGAAGCTTTTGGTTTGCGCAGTCTCCTCTCTGACCCTGCTTCCTTTGGATCTGACAGCTCTGATACCATGTGAAAATTCTATAATGTAGAATTCTACTGCAGCTACTGATTATATTTCTTCTATTGCATTCTCAACACAATTATTTAACGTTTCACTGTGTTAAATATAAAAATAAAATATGTTGCAGACTTCACGATAAATAAACAACATAAAAGAAATAACACAAGTATTCACACATAGACACCGTTACTTTTCGACAATTGTCCCCGGAAAAACCCAACTCAGGAAAACCGTTGCAGCAGATCTAAGGGTTTCTTTATTATGCAGAAATTATGAGTACAAATGTGTGATTGTAATCATCAATCAATCACCTGAAGAAATCTGATGAGAATAGGCAAGTGAGACAATTCTCACTTTATGACGAAGTTCCGGCACTGACCTGCACCCACACTGAGTAGCTTTGTGTGATCTCTGCGCAGTGACTGCGTCCCCCACGTTGTCACTACGTCACTACTGCTGTTGCTTGTTGTGACTGCTACAATAGTCACTGTTGGGTGAGACTAGAGTTTTATCCCCTTCCAGAAACGTCCTCTGGATACTGGATGAACCCTCAGCTGCCCCTCCAACTAAAATTGAAACTCCCTTTGTTGCCCTGCATTAGCCTGGCGTAACTAATGCTTGGCGATCTCTGCGCTGTTGTTGTGGCTCTCTTCTCTCTTCTCTCCCTGTACTCTCTATGCTTCAGAAACTCTCCCTCCTGGAGGTTTCACCTTCCCCTCTCTGCAATCGAGAATCACTTTGATTCTTCCTTCGACTGAAGAAATTGATCTCTAGGTGCTTTCTCCGTCTGATGTGTTTTCCAAATGCCTATCGAGCTCTCCTTTATAATCTTTAACTCACTCATCAATGGCCAAGATTATATCATAATCAAGGGCTAAGATTAACTGAGAGTTGATCCATGACTTTATCTAGAAGATTCACACCTAGTTTAATTAATACCCTTTAATTAATCAGTTTCCCTAAATTTAAACTTAGGAAAACATTAAAAGACAATTAATTAATTTAATTAAACCATCTCTATGTGGAATTTTCCAAAATCCTTTCTGGGTATTATGGAATACATGTGTCTTAGTCTGTATACAAAATTACAAGGCTAGAGCACATCCGATGTTACCATAAGTCAACAACCTGCCCAATGTCAAAGTAGGAACTAGGAGGAACATTTGTGTACAATGAAATTTAGAAAAATGGGAACAAAATATATCGTAAACTATCTAGACATTGTCAAACAATGTTAAAACATAAGTTGAAAGAACTGGGTACGAGAAAACCTGAGTAGCATTAGCGGTTGCTACAATTATAGAAAATCCAGTGGGTACTCGCCAATCGGTCAATAGCTTCCGAGATGCTGCACTTACTAGTCTCACAGAACTGGCCGTTACCTGTAAGAGTGAATATAGTCAGATTGGCACATCATAGACCTTGCATTGGCACATCAACCCAGTTTTCTTGGGGAAAAAGACAGATAATTTTCTTTCAAATAATCTCCAATATTATATAAAAACTTATCATTAAAGCCAAGTTTATCTTAGAACAGTTCAGTTCATTTTTATATTTTATTTTGTGGACAAGGGGAACATAAAAGTAACCTACAGTTGAAAATGTGTGATCTCTCCTGGACAAATTAACAAAATCAGAGCCCACACTCAACATAGTCAATCATTATGATCATAGATCTGCTAGAAATTACATGTTAAATAATACAACATCCTGGCTTTCTCTAGAGTAGTATATTGTCAACATTCTGCAAGTTGGAGCATACCACAGTTGAGCTGTCTAATCACACTACACCAGCATGCATATAGCACATCATAAACAAACTAGCCACATGGCTATATGGATCCAATCAGTGATCAAAAGTCTCTAGCTTGGACCAGAAAGCATAATGGTGATCAGAGAATATTTTATTACACCCTATCTTTGATTAAATAAACAGAACAATCATCTTTAGATGGAAAATGATAGGGGGGAAGTCCAAATTGGCGATCCATGATCTCAGCACTCTCAGCTGAGTCATCTATCTTCCAAGTGTTGAAAATTGTAACTAGGATCGGTCTTCATATTGACTATGTAATTATGTATTAATGTAAAGAAGAAGACAAAGATAATAAAATATGTTTTTGGTATGCTTGCCTCATGGGTTTCATGAGCAAGATTTTATTATAGGTCAATAGACTATTTCTTGATGTCTATTAGGATTTGTCTTCTGGTTATAAATGTAATTAGGAGTCATGTATATGAAGAGTCTAGTCAAAAGAATATGCCTCAAAACCTTGTCATTTAACTGTGAAGAAATAGCTCAAGTCAACCTCCTTAACGCTGGAAGACTCTCTCTACAAGTTGGCCTATAAACTAGTGTTCTAGTCGGTCTCACTACATATGGACAGGTCGGCTCAGCTACAGCTGGAAACTACTATATATAACCTATAGGTACTGCGCAGAAAAGACAGATTTCAGACAAGATTTTCTGTGATTTAATGCGAGCTTCAGGACTGGAAAAGTGTGAGCTTCAGGGCTGCGTTCAACAGAGTCAAGGTGCTGGACAGGACAGTATTAAAGTGTGGATTAAAGGTGCTATTAGAATGCAGATCAGTCTGAAGGAAAAAGGTGTCGATTAGTCTGAAATAAAAGCAAGAACAGGGCTGTATCAAGTGTAAGAAAAGGAGCTGAAGTAAATGCAAAGAAAAGGACAAGCTCTGAGATCTAATGCAAGTATTTCAGGACTAAGACACAGTACGAAAGGAGTAGAAGATTGTGGATTCCTGTAACAGGGTTATATACAAGAAGAATGTGCAAAAAGGAAGACATATTCATGTGAAGATTTGCGGACAGAATTGCAGGTATATCTCTGGATATATGACTGTGTTAAAATGTTGAAATAAAGCTGCGGTGAAGTATAGAGAAGGTCTGTAATAAAGTGCATGAAAAGGGCAGTGATCAGAATACAAGGCTGCGACAATAATCAGTGCGTAGAAGGAAGGATCGAATGCAGGTGCTGAACGGTGCAGGAAAGGAGTCATTAAATTAGCAGTGACAAGGTCTTGAAGGCATATAAAAGTCTAGGGTCGGTGTCATGGTCATGGTACTTGTCATCTGAAAATTTATAAGGAGTATTTCTCGTGGGTTTTCCTCTCCAAGAGGGAGAGATTTTTCCCTGGCTCAAAGAGCCTAAATTTGTGTCTCTCGTGCTTTTGGCAATTGACTTGATGAAAGACTAAACAAGCTAAGAAGATAAGACATAAATAATAGAGGTAAGCTCACAAGTAATTATCAAGAAGAGAATTTGAATTGATCATCGCCCCTCCAAATTCTCAACATGGAATCAGAGCTAAGGTGCTGAACACAATGGCTACTTGACAAAGAAGACACTCCAATAAGCGAAGATCGAAGTTTGGGTTGAAAAGTCAAATCAGTTTGCAAGGAAGACTCTCAAGCTATTTCAAGAAAGATCTTCTATTTCATTCAAAGGATCAACTCATTCAAAAAAATAATATTTTCCATCAAAGATTTTCATTCAAGACATTGTTAGAAGAGGACACCATCTTTTGAAGATATCATTTATCATCAAGGATCGAAGAACACCTACATTGGAGATTTCAATCTTAGAAGAAGCTCTAGACTTCATCTTCATCATCATCAAGGAAGCTGCAAGCCACTCTACTCAAGTAAGTATCTATGACCTTACTGAAACCTATCAAGATGACTTATTGTAAAGAGAGCAACAAGTGGTTGGGTCATCAAACTTAGTGCATGGAAGAAGAGGACAGATTTGAATTTAATTGAAGACGAAGTTATGGACTACATCGAAGGATCTACAATTCAACCCCCAAAAGAAGATACTCCAGCTCATGCCAAGTACATGAAGGGAGAAATCAGAGCCCAGAGGATTCTCATAGAATTCATCAAGGACTCACTCATTCCCTATGTATCAAAACTAAAGTCTGCAAAGGAAATATATGAGAAACTGGTGGAGCTATTTTCTGTGAGCACTGCAAGAGAAGCAATCTCTTTGAGACAAGAACTATACAAAATGAAATTGTCAAGAGAAGAAAGAATCACTTCGTACTTGATGAGGATTTCTGAAATAAGAGACCAACTGCAGGAATTGGGGGAAGTAACGTCTGATACTGAGATGAATACAGTGGTGTTGAATGCTCTACTGGAAGAATGGGAAAACTTCACTTCAAGTTTATAAAGGAAGAAAGAAGCAACACCATTCCATGATGTATGGTCTCTATGTAAAATAAAGGAAACAAGATTGAAAGCCAAAGTTGATACAGGATCAAGTGAAGGGAATCAAGCCTTTGCAGCCATAACCAGGAAGACACGAAGATTCAGAAAATTTGGTCCTCAGGATAAAAGAAGAAATATCGACGAAGTATGATGCTTTGGATGTAATGAACTTGGGCATTACAAAAGAGATTGTCCTAAATCTGGAAAGGATAAGAGGAAAAAGGAAGAAGCCCATTTTACAGATGAAAGGGAAGAACTTGATGTTAAGATATCTAAGAAAGATGAAGGAAGAGATCTCTATTATGATTGAGATCATCTTTTTCTTTAAGTGATTTCTATTGGTTGTAAAATAGTATGATAGAAAGCAATGTATATTAATAGCATCATGATAGAAGCATGGTAGGAGCTTTTGGTGAACAGCTCCAGGAAAACCTCACTGATAACAATGATGGAAGACAGTCATCAAGATCAAGGGTCATCATGGAAACAGGTGCTCACACTCTCTAATGGAATTCTCTATTGATTCGCTGATTAGAAAGAAAGCAGAAGGATTTCATCAAGAATTCTATGCTACAAAATTTTGGGATTAGGATGTGATGACATATTGATAAAGCAGGTCAATGGAATGAGGTTCTTCATTCAAGTGAAATTGCAACAAGATGACTAAAGGGAGAAAGGTATGAGGTATATATATATTTATATGCTGACACTGGATGCTGTAAAGTCATGTCATACGGTTGCAGGTACTGGACTTCTATATTTAGAAGTATGATCTATGGAGGAAGATCTCTCCCGGTGCACTGAGAGATGAAATCAACATTAATATATCCTCATATGGAATATGATGTGGTTGTATATGAACAAGGAACTAAAAATTGGAAGTTCCTGGGAATGAAGATGTGCAGAAGGGAAGAGATCATGATGTGCAACCATGTCAAGAGGCAATTATCATCCGGAAGCCAAAAAGATGTGACTGGAATATCTCTTGGAGGATATGTAGACTCTTATAGAAGTTTGGTAACGAAGAAGACCCTTGACAAGACATATCATGAGGAGATGTGTCAATTTTAATAAAGGATGTCGATACCTACAGGAAGATGTCATGGTGAAAGATCATCGTTGAGGTAACTTTTGATTTAAAAGTTCATATGTGTATGCTTATTTGGATGAATTTATGCAGAGTTGCCAATCATGTGAAAGGATGTAAGATCCCTAGAGATGGTTCGAAAGAAAGTAGCATGGCATAAAAGGTGGACCAAATAATGAAGACGGATAAATCATTTTCTGATAGCTGACATGACTTATGGATGAAAGTGATGGATGATCTGTGCCCTATGTAGCCAAAAGTTGAAGATTCCTCAATATCGAAATCCATGACATCGAGGGGAGGAATTCTTCATGAGCAGTTGGGTGTCTCACCATTGCTGCTACAAGTCCTTGATTAAGAGAGAGCTTGGTCATAAGTTTCTTACTTGGAAGAAATTGGGCAATTCCTAAGAATGAGCTTAAGTACATTCCTTATACAGGAATGAGGACATTCCCTTGTGGAATAGATCCTCCCTGGTTGAGAGGGAGATATAGACACATCATTTTGGTCTTCAAATGGGAAGACAGAATGGAGGATTGGGTAATCATCTGGCATTTGATACTCTTTGAGAATGAGATAGCACATTCAAGATAAGAGTAGTCGTCGACTGATATTCTTTGAGGGCTAGCTACCCAAGAGATGAATAGTCCAAGAAGGTCATACTTTGGGAACACCTAGGTGGAGTATGTATCTTGGAGAGACAATGACTATGGTGTCTTGCCAGCATTGTAGCGCCAGCATTGTCTCATTGAGAGATGGAGTTGTTAGTCAAGGCCTTGCACTAGGACAATGCTGGTTGATATGATGCTATACAGATGTGATTACCAATCCGATTCTTCTTATGAGATTCCTCAGTTTGAAAGTGACCATGTACCTGTATGAATACCTCCCTAGTTAAGAGGGAGTGTTGAAAAGTGTAACTAGGATTGGTCTTCATATTGACTATGTAATTATGTTATTGTAAAGAAGAAGACAAAGAGATAATAAAATATGTTTTTGGTATGCTTGCCTCATGGGTTTCATGAGCAAGGTTTTATTATAGGTCAATAGACTTCTTCTTGATGTCTATTAGGATTTGCCTTTTGGTTATAAATGTGATTAGGAGTCGTGTATATGAAGAGTATAGTCAAAATAATATGCCTCAAGACCTCGTCATTTAACTGTGAATAAATGGCTCAAGACAGCCTTCAAGTCAACCTCCTTAACGCTGGAAGACTCTCTCTACAAGTCGGCCTATAAACTAGTGTTCAAGTCAGCCTCACTACATATGGGCAGGTCGGCTCAACTACAGCTGGAAACAACTATATATACCCTATAGGTATTGTGCAGAAAAGACAGATTTCAGACAAGATTTTCTGTGATTTAATGCGAGCTTCAGGACTGGAAAAGTGCGAGCCTCAGGGCTGTGTTCAACAAAGTCAAGGTGCTGGAGTAATAAACTGTGGATTAAAGGTGCTATTAGAATGCGGATCAGTCTGAAGGAAAAAGGTGCGGATTAGTCTGAAATAAAAGCAAGAACAGTGTAAGAAAAGGAGCTGAAGTAAATGCGAAGAAAAGGACAAGCTCTGAGATCTAATGCAAGTATTTCAGGACTAAGACACAGTACGAAAGGAGTAGAAGATTGTGGATTCCTGTAACAGGGTTATATACAAGAACAAAGTGTGAAAAGGAAGACATATTCATGTGAAGATTTGCAGGCAGAATTGCAGGTATATCTTTGGATATATGACTGTTAAAATGTTAAAATAGGGCTGCGGTGAAGTATAGAGAAGGTCTGTAATAAAGTGCGTGAAAAGGGCTGTGATCAGAATACAAGGCTGCAACAATAATCAGTGCATAGAAGGAAGGATCCAAGGCAGGTGCTGAACAGTGCAGGAAGGTGCAGCAAAGGAGGCATTAAAGAAGCAGTGACAAGGTCTTGAAGGCATATAAAGGTCTAAGGTCGGTGTCATGGTCATGGTACTTGTCATCTGAAAGTCTATAAGAAGGATTTCTTGTGGGTTTTCCTCTCCAAGAGGGAGAGGTTTTGCCCTAGCTCAAAGAGCCTAAATTTGTGTCTCTTGTGTTTTTGGTAATTGACTTGATGAAACACTAAACAAGCTAAGAAGATAACACATAAGTAATAGAAGTAAGCTCACAAGTAATTATCAAGAAGAGAATTCGAATTGATCATTGCTCCTCCAAATTCTGAACACCAAGAAGGATTCATAAAATGATAAGGCAAGGCAAGAATATCAATACAATTCTCAGTGAAAAGTGAAAACACATTAGATGCAATTCCAATCTAAAAACACTAACATTCAACAACCACTTTACAAAAGCAATAAATGATGCAGCAAATGATGATTTTAATGAATTTTTCATGTCCATCATGTCACACGTGGAGCTTGTGATTTTCCTTTGAAGCTTCTTGTTATGAGCCAAATTT
Source organism: Pinus albicaulis (assembly GCA_034641835.2). NCBI lineage: Eukaryota > Viridiplantae > Streptophyta > Pinopsida > Pinales > Pinaceae > Pinus > Pinus albicaulis. The sequence continues at coordinate 28,829 of JAXQQM020063486.1, forward strand.
CAATATTGTGTGAGCAAATTATAGCCACTGAAATAAATTGCTCAGGCCATTGTTTTCATGCTCTACATATTGAAGGAACAATTCCAAGAAGTATTTCTCTAGTAAGCAAATGTTATGGATTACACACACAACTAATACTATTAAATGCTTACATAAATGTCAGCCAATTATGCCCCAACTTTTGAAAGTCATCAACATCTCTGATTAGCTAACATCTTAGATAGCATATCAGTTGACACTCTTTCACTGTGTCCCCATATATTGTTGCCATAACTGCCTTCTTGTAGCCAATCAAATATTTTACCTATGTGCTTGCATTAATTCATTAATGTCAAGCACTTCTGTGTAATCCAGTAACATTAGCAAATAAGCATATGGACAAAGAAAGCAAAAACCGAAATGTAGGTATATTAGCGGAGCATTCCCCAGTATGAATATATGCAGTCCAAACTAAATAATAATTATTATGGATACTGAATAGGGTTGATTATCATGGATTTTGAACAGGATTTCTTTATAACAACATGGTAATCAAGATTTAAATTTACAAGAGTCACTTTCTGTTACTCTTAACAGGACATAAATATCGCCCACATTATATCCATTTACAAGAATACCTGAACAAGCTGGTCGTGAATGGCATCTTGACAAAATAAGGACTGCGCATCAGAAACAAATCCTTCTATTTCTGTTTCTTCCAATTCATCCTCTGAGTTCATTGCAAGTATACGAGTCTCACTAACAAAGCTCACAACCAAAAAAGTATCAAACATGTCGATAGTTGAAGATCTTAATGACCAAATTCCCTTAATGCCTGGAAGCTCTGCAGATGCCTGCAAAGCAAGTCGAAACAACCAACATCAATAACTAGCATCTCAAAATATGATAAAAATAACAACATGAAAATTGTGTAGAATCGGCTTAGAACATATAGAAAACCTGCTCATTGATTCCAATCCCATTTCGGACTATACGAAGAGAACCGTCCTTGAATGCTCCAGAACAAGTTACTACTTGACCCTGACCTTGTCTCTCAAGGTCAACAACACAGAAGTCCACTATTGGGCCAAGGTTTACAAATCTTTGCAAAATATCCACATATTGACCTCTATTATCAGGTTGGAGATGCAGTTTTATAAGCTGAAGAACACAAATAAGATATAATGATCAGAACTTCACAAAAATCCCTAGAGAAAAGCATTCTTAAAGAGAAACTAAGAAACGTTAAAAAGAGTATAATATCAAGAACAATGAAACACAAAACCTCAGCAATGATCGTAATAAACTCATTTGACACAATAATACATTAAAAGAAATGTCAGAAGAAAAAATTAAGTATTAAATTTCAGACATTAAATAGATGCAGACAGCTTCATAAAGAGACCATTATTTATTTAAAAGCAATATCAAAAGACTTTTTCATGAATCAGAGCTTAAGATAAGATAATATAATTATATTATCTTATGCCAAATGGCTGCCATTATCTTTATAAAACCATTTCATGAAACTTAGGAACCAAAACATGGTGGCAAACTAGATGGATTTTAGAGAAGGCTAATACAAATAATTTTTCACTAATATATATTATATTTTCCTTGAATCATCCATGAAGCACTAACTCTTAAATAGATACACCATATAGGCAACAGATTAGGCTATCAGAAAGGAAATGCCATTTTGACATTTCAGTGTCTAATATATAACACATAAAAGGAAGAAAATGTTGATTTATGGTAGCATCAGATGTGCTCTAGCCTTGTAACTTTGTATATAGGCAAAGACACATGTATTCCATAATACCCAGAAATGGTTTTGGAAAATTCCACTTAGAGATGGTTTAATTGAATTAATTAATCATTTTTTAATGTTTTCCTAGGTCTAAACTTAGGGAAACTAATTAATTAAAGGGTAATAATTAAACTAAGTGTGAATCTTCTAGATAAAGTCATGGATCACTTCCAAGTTAATCTTAGCCCTTGATTATGTTTTAATCTTGGCCATTGAAAGGTCAATGGAAGAATATAAGGAGCATGAGGGGCCTATGGAACACACATTGAGCACATTGAGCATTTGGCATTTTCGAGCTTGTGAGAGAGAGACAGTTTTGTTATCAGAATCGAATCACTAGGGCAAGGTTTGCTAAGTGATTTTGATTCAGTGATCAGTTTTAGAGAGGGGCAGAGGCAGTAACTGATCAAAAGGACCAAGAGTACATTTCAGAGAGAGGCAGCAGTGACGCAGAGACAGACAGCACAGTCACCTGGAGGGGTGATGCAGTTCCTGAAGGAACTCACGTAGAAGTGACGCAGTGTCTCTTTGATTCAGTCCGGAGATCGCTGGAAGCTGGGGCTTTTGAGCCAGGAGGGCCAAAACCCAGTTTCAAATCAGCCCAAATCAGTTGTTGAGCAGAGGTGACGTAATCCCAGAGCTTGCCCATGCAGACTTACGCAATTCCAGCGTAGGCATCACGCATAGGCAAAGAGGGGTTTCACCAGCGCTGTTCAGATCAGCCGGAATTTTGCAGAGTGAGGTATACCTCACATTTTCACCTATTGTCTAGATTTCTCTGAAGGGAGAACAGAGATTGGCACCCTAGTTGTACTCAAGATTCTGTTGCTTAATAATACAAAACCATCAGATCTGCAGCACCGGTTTTCCAGAGTTGGGTGTTTTCCGGGGACTTAGTCCAAAAATAACTATGTCAAATGTGGATGTTTTTCATTATATTTTGTTCAGTTTGTTTCAGCACTTGATTTATTCCGCATCATTATTTGTGTAGACTGCTTCAGTAATTACTTCGATATTTCACTGTAAAGAAATAATTATGAAAAATAATAGGAGAAGTAATTCAGATTTGTTGCAGTAGGAATCCAGATCTAGGATTTTTCACAGAAAATGGATGATGCATTGTGGTGTAAAACCATAACAAAGTGCTAGCTTAGAGTGAAGAGGAGACAATGTATTTGACCAATAAAAGGAATAAAACTTTTCATAAGTTTCACTGGATGATCTGTTTTAATGTTGAAGGGCTTGGATGAAAGACTGATTTGGTGGGTCCTGCAATACTAGTCCATTTCTCTTTTATACTGTTATAACTTATTGCTCATTTCCATTTTGCAGTTGTATTGTTTAGGTTGGTAAGGATAATCCAGACATCATGATAACAAGCAAGACATTGGTGATACAGAAGTTGCAGAAAACAATTTATATCACAGCAAAAAGAACATTTCGGACTTGGCATGGCATGTACTGGGTTTGATTGGTGATTGTCACCATACTTGGTAATGCATAATGCATGTGGATGTCAAAGTAGTACGCTGCATAACTGCTATCCAATACGTTAGCATCTGTTCAAAATGCAAGAAATTTTGAATCTCATAACCTGGCAGCATTCATTGCATCTGGTACCTGCATAACTGCAGTACAAATGACTCAATTAAAGTGCATATAACGAAATCTGACATCATGTTGCATGGGTGCAGGTCCAGAACTGGGTGTACGCTTGTAGCATGGATGAAAACTTTCTAAGCTACAAGGTGCAGCAGTATGACAATTTTCCTTTGTAAAATAAGAGGTTGTCAGGAATGTGAATGCAGCTGATAGAGGTGCAGTTGAAGAGGAGAAACAATAACCCATACAACTTGGAGAGAGATCTTGCACATATAATTGCTAAGCTTCCCACAAAGACATCCCATTTTATGTGTGTGTTAACAGTGAACACCAACCATGTGAAGTGAATGATTACAGACAGACGTGTGAAGACAAAGATTACAGAAGTTAGAACTGCAGGTGTCTCAAACATTTATTGTGGGTTCCACAAGATTAGCACAATCATATGGTGAAAATGAATACAGAGGTTAGATTTGATGCAGGTATCTAGAGAATTTACCATGGGTTCAGCAAGACTAGCCAAACTTAATGGGTTACAGCTAGACTCAGATCTGGATCCTGATCTACTCATTCTACCTTCTTAAGGAACTGCGTACCCTCTTTCCCTGAGCACATTGCACTTCAACCAAAATTTAATTGTTGAGGAATTATGATAACGTTTCTAATTTTGTGTTAGATATCATCTGTTCAACCAGGTGTACCAACATAAACAATAAAGATTTGCAATTTACAAAAAAACATTTTCTACAGCAAAAAGCATATGACATTTATGAATTTAAAAATAATAGGTGTTCAATAGAGCCTGTATATTATTATTTTATAAATGAAAAAGACAGGATTATATAACAGTGTGTGGGAACTTTTCCTTTTGGTCATCCTGTATCACTGGTTGGGCAATGCATACAACATTGTGAATCTTGAATGTTTTGATGTTCGTTTAGCTTCAGCAAACCTTTGGAAAATGTGGCAATCAGTAAATGGCTTTCATCTACATCAAACTAAAAGTTAGAATATATGGGCAAGAATTACCTGTGAATCTCCATAGCTCGACCCTACATACACACAGCCATTATCTAAATAAGAAATGGTTGAAGCAGCAGATGTCTCCCCCAGCAATTCTACCTTGAGACCAGTAACCCTGTAGAACAGATAAACTGCATGAGTAGAAACACAAAAGGAGCGCTTGCGTAAAGATCAGGTCTGTGACTCACAGTGAGAAAAATAAAACACTAGTAGAGCATTTTCCCAACCATGGTTACAGAAGAGATTAGGAATATGTAATAATCCGAATAATTATAGACGCTGGGAAGAAAATAATAAAAAAAATTAGCTAATTTAGTATGTAAAAAAATTATTAAAACAATGCTGGAGAAAGGAAATATCTGATCAAGCTTCTTGAGTTTGCTGATATGTTTATAAAACATTACTAATTTACTGTCTAGGTTTACTAACTTTACCTAAACATAAATTTATTATGGCAGCTCCACAGATTAACACTTGTCTGTTATCAGAAAATATTTTAAGATACCATACTTTATTAGTGTATAAATTATGAAACTAAAAGACATATTAGCGGTTAATGTACATGATGTGAGGAAGGGGTTGATAAATTTGCCATGAAAAATATATTTAGGTCGATGTTATTCAGTGTTCCACGGGGGCACGTACCCCAGGGTGGGGTCCATGCACCTCACGTTTCCCATGCACTTGGGACGGGGAGACACTTGGGGAGGACACTTGGGGAAACGTTTCCCCACGTCCCCTATTTGGTGGGATGTAGGGGGGAAAAGTTTCCCCAGTGTGGGGGATGTGTTTCCCCAGAAGGTGTGCTTGTGGGCATCCCCTCTCATAAAGGGTTAGGCGTCCCCCCTTAATTTTGCTTGAAAACAATGATTTATGAGTGGGGAAGCTTAATATTCAACCCTAGGGCCCTAATAATGCGATGTAATTAATGGTAATTTTAAATTCTATCATTTTACTTAAATTTTTACATTACCATGAAATGACTCGAGATGTTTGAGAGTGGTTCCAACCAGTGTTGCATGAAACATCTCCCCCCCCCCCCTCCCCCCACCCCCCTAGCTCAAACCCAGTTACCGCATCCCGTATGGAAACGTTTGTGATCCAACCCCGAAACGCGTCCCGGAAAAACCGAAACGCAGATTGGGTCGAGCCGGACGATTCCTGGCATGTGGGAACAGTACGGCCCGATTTGAGTTTTCCTACACCGGGGACGTGTTTCAGGAGTTGTATCACGGCATGGATCCGTCGCAAATCAGGGCCAACTACGGGCAAATCCCGACCAGTTCTGTGGGCCCACCGGTCGGCTCCGTCGCGCGGCCCACAATTCATTTTTTTCAATTTGTTTGTTATTAATTCGGGTTGGGGGGGTGGGTTAAAGTTGGGTTAGGGATGGAATGAAGGGAATAAAAGTCTCTTTCTCCTCTCATTTCCTCACTCTTGTGTTTTTGGAGAGCCTGGACAAGAGAGGACAAAGAGAGGAGAAGAGAGCTTGGAGAAGAGAGACTTGAGGAGAGCTCATAGGAGTGAAGAAGGAGGAGCTAGGAGCAGTGAAGGAGGAGGAGCTTGGAGGATTAAATAAGGGTTCCATCTACAAGAGCTAAAGAGGTAAGAGAAAACCCTAAACTCCCTCATTTTTTGGTCATTGTTTTTTGTATTGTTTTTCCTCCCTCTCCTACTCTTTCCCATTCTTTCTACTCTCATTTAATTGCAGGTTGTCCACCACCTATATTCATATTCCAAGATGGTGTTCTTTTGGCTTCTATGTATCATTCCACTTTTGGTTTTCATGATGGGAAGGGGGAGTAGGAAGAGAAGGGAGGAAGAAGAAGCAGATAGTGGTCCCCATATGAGTGACCCAATGTATGATGAGGAGGAAGGGTTTGAAGAGGAAGGGGATGAACCTAAAGAGTGTTGAACCCTTAGTTAAACTGAGAGGGGGGGGGGGGTGAATCAGTTTAACACATACATGGACTTTTAAAACTTTTCTCTCAAAATTTATTTACACCTTCACTTCATGATCAACTTTAATATGTGAGCAATCTTTATTAGTGAGCAGCAAGTATCAAACAGATTTGTTAATGTAACAGCAGTCTTAATATGTGAGCAACAAGTATTAAGCAGATTATATAAACCATATCAACACATAAACATCATGCACAGAGACACCAGATATAAGTGGAAACCCATAAAGGGAGAAAACCACATCTTATTATTGTTGTGATGCAAAGGCAAGCTCAACTCCCTCTCACCACTGTTTTTCTGCAGGCACCAACCTACAGGAGGCTCCAATCCTCAATTCTGCAAGCTACAACTTGCAAGGAAGCACCAACTCCCTTCAATTTTCTGCAGGCACCAACCTACAGGAGGCTCCAACCCTCGGTCCCTTTAAGCCACAACTTGCAAGGCTCCAACTCCCATCTATTTTAAGGCACCAACCTACGAGAGGCTCCTACCTCGACCGGCTACAAGCGACATTTTATCAAAGTACAACAGTGTGGAAGCACCAACTCCCATCTATTTTTTGCAGGCACCAACCTACAGGAGGCTCCTACCTCAGTCAGCTACAACTGACATCTATCAAGCTACAACTTGATAGGGAAGCTCCAACTTGATAGGGAAGCTCCAACTTCCTTACTCTTTCAAAAGAAAAACACTTGCTGATTTACCTTGGATATCAGCTCTGTTCTGTACCTTCTTCTTTGTTGTTCATCAACTCTTATACCAGACCTGCATCATCTCTGCTCAGCCCCTTCTTCTTCTTTGCTCAGCTCCTCCTTATTCACATTCTTCTTGCAGCTTGCTTATTCTCTTCAACTCTCTTTAATTCTGCTGCACACTCTCTTCTTCTCTCACTCTTTTTCGTCAACCCTATCCCCTTGGATATTACCCTGTTTTATACAAAAACAGCTTCATGGTTGTTTGTATTCCACTGGGAATTCGAAATGGACGGCCATGTCTCTTTGCCTTCTGCCTTCTCATCTCTTTTATCCGCTCATTCAGAAAATATAACAATAGGTGCTTATTTTAATATTACAGTGGGATATTTTCTCTCTTCCGGAGACTTGCCAATGCATCACAACAATATAAATTTAAATAAAACATTTACATTCAAATTACAAATGAGAACTCCAGCTCACTCATTTTGTCTCTTGGCTTGCTGCGCATTTGTCTTTTCTCTAACTGTGTCTTTGTCCCTTTCTCTTCTCTGTATGCCTTTCTGTTTATGGCTGTTGCGTAACTTCTGTATTTGTGTAACTGCATTTTTCATTTTTATATCAGCGCTTTATATATAAATGAATATGCTGACTGTAATTCTGGGCCATATTCCAACGCTTTTCATGCCACGAGTGTCTTGTTGATGTGGAACATTCCGCAAGCGGAACGGACATATATCACAGTCGTTGTATATTAATAATCGCCCTCCCATTAAGCCGAGGCCCATGGGTTCACAGCCCATGCGGCATATTTTAATACAATTGCAACCATGTTTTATATATCTAACAACAATCATTTTATATAAACAATCGCCCTCCACCTTAAGCCTTTGGTCTTATATTACAATCCAATAAGTCGAATCACAACCTCTAATATATGAAAGGGTCGGGCCCCACATCTGACGGCGGACAACACATCGCAACGGCGATCGGCAGATCGAAAAAATCGCGCAATGTCACATTTGCGATGTGCGATGTTGCGATGGTGCGATATTGCGATTTCGCGATGTTGCGATGGTGCGATGGCGATGTTGTGATGTTGCGATGGTGCGATGGCGCGATGTTGCGATGGTATGATGTTGCGAAATTGCGATAGTTGCAATTGGGAAGGGTCCCACCTTATATTACTATGTTTCTTTGGATCTCGCGCTGCATATGGCTATATATATATATATATATATGTTTTGGTCCTTTGAATATAAAGTGCAATACTTTGCTGCTGGAGTATACGGTTCCCGGAATAAGGTTTGTCTATATATATATATATGCATTACATTGTCGCTTCGACCTTTAGTGTATCTTCCAGTGGAGGAGGTGATTCTCAGAATTTATTTTATGTATCCTTCCACTTGGGGTTAAGCGATTCCCGGAATTTATGTGCCTCTCTTTGTGCTAACGCCTACCGCCTCTCTTGTGCTGCTCCTGCGCCTCTGCTTTGGCCACTACGCACGCCTGCGCAGCTCGACCACTTCTGCCTTACGTGACCGGCGCACCTCTGTCTCCAGCACTCCATTGTTTACTCTTGCCTACGCGGACTGTTACACTCTAGCGGTGTTCTTACGCCCCTCTGTTTTAAGCGGCACAGTCGAAGCAGGCCGGGCACAGTGTTCGAACGGTTGGGCGGCCGGTCCGACCAGTTACATAACCAACCAGGCTGGTCGGTTTATTACCGAGCCGGCCGGTTTTTGTAATGACTCGGCCGGTTCGGTAATAAACCGGCCGACCAGGCCGAGCCCGAGTCAACCAGGCCTGGTCATTACCGCCGGCCGGTGGGCCCAATTTTTGCTGATTTGCGGACTTTAAAACGGATTTTTATTTGTTGTTAGGGTTTTTTATGCATCTCTAAGCCCTCCCAATGCTATATAACTAACCCACCCCCTCTATTGAGCTCACATCTATCTTGTGCAATTTGTTTGAGCATTTGTGAGTGTTTGCTGAAGATTGTGGAGTTCGTTTTGGAGCAGCAGTGAGGAGCTTCTTGGGCAAGTTTTGAAGCAGCAGTGAGGAGCAAATTGGCAAGCTTTGGAGCAGCATTGAGCTAGAGGAAGCTAGAGGCTAGAGGTATTTATTTTTTCTCTACTAAATCTGCCTTTGTTTGTTTTATTTATTTAGCAAATCTAGCATTTGCCATTTGCATTTGCATAGTTTTTGGCATTTGCCATTTGGTGAAAGAAATGAACATAGAATGAATAGTTTTTTTTGTTTGTTTTCATGTTCAGATTTAAACATTTTATTTCCAAGTCAAAAACTCAGTCCAAAATGGCCCCTAGAGCAAAAGACTCTGCTTGGGCATATGCTGAAATGGTTGGGGATCAAATGTATTGCAAATTTTGCAAGAAAAAAATTAAGGAGGGTGGAGGGCGCATTCATAGACTGAAACTACATTTGGCTGGTGTTAAAGGCCAAATCACTGCATGTGAAGCAGAAAACATTGGGGAAATTAGGAAGCAGTTGAAAGAACAGTTTGACAAGTTTGAGCAAGACAAAAATAGGCAAAAAGAAATACAGGCTGAAATTGGGAGGAAGAGGAATATACAAAATATGATGGCTTGCAACTCAAGTTTTGAATCTTTTAATTATCAGGATTCCTCATCTATCCCTTCCACTGATGCATCAAAAAACCCCTTTCGCTATGTTCCTCCCTCTAGGGAGTCTATTTCTGACAAGGGTAAGGGTGCAATGAGAAATAAGGGTACTATTAAAAGTTTTTTTGTGCCCTCATCTCCTTCTGATAGTGCAACTGCATATGGTCATAGTCCTCACATTGTGCAGCCCACTTTAGATGCTCATTGGAAAAAAAAATTGAGAGATGATGCTTGTGAGTACATTGCTAGATGGTGGTATGATGCTGATATTCCCTTCAATGCTACTCGTTCACCATATTATGAACCTATTTTTGATGCCATATATGCTGTTGGAAAGGGCTTCAAACCTCCTACTCTGCATGAGTTAAGAGGATCTTTTTTGCAAAGAGAGATTTCAAACATTAATGATTATTTGAAAGATTTCAAAAACTCATGGGCACGTACAGGATGTACCATCATGTCAGATGGATGGACTGATCAGAGGACCCGTACCATCATAAACTTTCTTGTCTTTTGCCCACGGGGAACCATGTTTCTAAAATCAGTTGATGCATCTGATAGGGTGAAAGATGCACAGTTGTTGTTATAGCTTTTGGATGAGGTTGTTGAAGAGGTGGGGGTGGAAAATGTTGTTCAAATCATCACAAACAATGCCTCTAACTATGTTCTTGCTGGTAAATTGTTAGAGGAAAAACACCCAACCATTTTTTGGACCCCATCTGCTGCACATTGCATAGACCTCATGCTTGAGGACATTGGCAAAATAGACTGGATCAAGAACACTGTAGAGCATGCCAAATGCATCACAAAATATATTTACAATCACTCATGGATTCTGAGTCTGATGAGGAAATACACAGGGGGCAAGGAACTTATTAGGCTTGCCATCACTAGATTTGCAACACATTTTTTGACATTGCAATCTATGGGTGCCCAACAAAGAAACTTGCAAAAGATGTTTTCTAGTGATGAATGGAATGAAAGTCAGTTCTCTCGCAAACAGGATGGCAAAGACATGAAAAGGAAAGTTGTTGAAGAAATATTTTGGAAAAAGGCAGCAAACATTGTGAAACTTGCTGAGCCATTGGTTAAGGTGTTCGCTTGGTGGATGTGGAAAGATTGGCTATGGGCTTCATTTATGAGGCTATGGATCAAGCAAAGGAGCAGATAAGGGCAGCATGCAAGGACAGAGTGGCTAAGTATGGGCCCATTTGGGAAATCATTGATCAAAGATGGAACAATCAACTCCATCGCCTGATACATGCAGTTGGGTATTTTCTGAACCCAAGGTATCATTATAAAGCTCAGGAAACAGGAGCTTTGACTGGAGAAGTTAGAGATGGATTGATTGACTGCATTGATCGCATGATCCCCACAGAGAGTGAGCAGTTGACGATACACAGGCAGATCACTATGTTCAGCCATGCCACTGGTACCTTTGGCAAGAACCTTGCAAGGATTGCAAGGGAATCAAAGGAGCCAGGTAAACAAAGAATTTCAATTTTCAAATTTATATTTTATAATTTATTATTTTGTATAATTGTTTATAAAATTATAATTTCAATTTCAAAGTTGGATATAAATTGTTGAGCTAACTGAAACTCATTTTTTGCAGCACAATGGTGGGAGGCATCTGGTGCCCACTGTCCTGAATTGCAGAGGTTTGCAATCCGCATTTTGAGTCAAACTTGCAGTGCTTCTGGGTGTGAGCGCAATTGGTCTGTCTTTGAGAGGATTCACACACACAAGAGAAACCGTTTGGAGCAAAAACGGTTAAATGATCTAGTGTTTGTCTAGTACAACCTTCGACTAAGACGGAACCAATCGCTGAACAAAAAACCTGATTCAAATCCCATTGTGTTGGAGGATATTGATCCAACATCAGATTGGGTAGTGGAGTCTTGTCCACCAAAGTTTGACAGGGAGACTTCACTTGACTTGGATTTAGATATGGAGGCGACTATGCTCAATGTAGATCCATTATTAGCAGAGCCAGTCCCAGGCCATCCAGTTGCAGCCGCTGCAGGTACAGGCACTTCCTCTAATCAGCCACGACGGAGACGCATATCTCGTCTATCTGATTCTCAAGGTGGTAAGGGCAAGGGTATAGTTCCAGTCGAGGATGTTGATTCAGAGGAGGAGGAGGAGGCGGAGCGAGTGTCTTCCCCCCATGGTTCAGAGTTTGAGGAAGAGGACATTGGCTTGTCAGATTCAGATGACTAGCAGTAGTTACTAGTTACTAGTGACTATTCATGTTTTGTTGTAGAGGCCATTTAGAGCCTCCTTAGTTATGTTTTTTGTTTTGATCATGTATTGGTCCTTGGACAGTGCACTGGGTGCAATTTTGATATAATGGATATATTCATGAGCCTACTTTTATCATATGTTCTCTTTTGTCTATATTGTAATGCTTTGTGTTTGGAAACATGAATAAAAATCTTTAAATTTATGTTTTTGTACAAAAAAAATAATATTTAATGTATTTTTTACAAAAACCGAGTCATGACCGAGTCATTGAACCTGGTCGACCGAGTCATTACCGAGTCATTACCTCGACACAGTGGTAGGCGGGTCCGTTTTTAAAACATTGTTATACACTGTTCCTTTACCCATTTGACTTCCAACACTATCGACCTCTTGCCTCTCTTGCATGTACGTACTTCATCTCTTCTCTTGTGTTCTTGCCCTCTGCCTCTCACTCGACAAGCACTTTTACCTCTGCCTGTCTCCTTTATATTTGACTTCCCATGCTGTCTGCCTGTCTCCTTTGTTGTCTCCTTTTCCTTGTCTATTGCTATCTTTTTGTTTCTATCTCTTCTTCTTGTCTAATGTTGCTCCTTGCTTCTTCAAATGGTCTTGTCTCTACTTCTCTTTGCTGCCCTGCTTCTTCTTTTTGCTGCTTCTGTTACCTCTTCTTATGCTTTCTCTACTCCTTGGCTGATGTTTCAAGTGTTCCTCCTTTGTCATCTCCTTTTCCTTATTGTTGGTTTAGGTGCTTCTCCTTAGTGCTCCTTTGCCATCAATGACAACATTTCCAACGAACATATCAAAGCCTAAAGGAAAATTGTCTTTTATATGAACTATGTGACCCCAACTTGAAGAGGGAAAAGGTGTTGGAGGCTTCTGGATTTTTGTGTCTCCCTCATGGTTGTCATGGAGGAAAACCATATAGTGGTTCATATACCCGTGTGAAGAGGCATCTTTGTGGGGTGTTGGACTCTGATGAGAAAAAGGGTGTCGTGGGGATACAAATTTGCCCAAACGTTTAAACTAAGAACCAAGAAGAAAATACATCCAAATAAAGAAGGTTGCACAACAAAAAAACAAGAAACAAAAAACTCAGTCTGAATCCAGTGCAACCTCTACATTTGGTAGCTCATCTCCTCATGGTACTTCTGCAAGCTCTAGAGGTAGAAGAACATTAGGGGATTTCCTGAATGTTGCTAGGAAGGATGATGTGGATGGAAAGATAGTCTAATTCTTTTGTGCTTGCGGTGTACCATTCAATGTGCTTTGCTCTCCCTATTGGCATGATATGGTAAAGCTATGGTAAAGGCCATCAATGAAGCCCCAAAAGGATACAAGAGCCCCAACTATGAGAAAGCTAGAACAGTTTTATTAGAATGAGAAAAAGCAAAGGTTCATAGAGCTTTGACACGTTTTACAAATGAGTGGGTGGATTGTGGGGTATCCACTGTATCAATTGTTTGGAAAAATATTAGAAACCAACATTTGATAAATGTTCTTGGTGTTTCTGCTAGTGGTGCAATATTTAGCACATGTCATGACTTCTCCTCTGCCAGTGCAACTTCCCAAAACATTGCAAATCTCCTATGGCAATCAACCAATGATGTTTGTCCAAATAATGTGGTTCAAGTGATCACAGATAATGCAGCAAATTGTAAGCAAGCAGGAAAAGTTATTGAGCGTACTCATCCACACATATTTTGGTTTAGGTTCTTGGTGCACACATTGAACCTTTTGATGCATGATATTGTGAAGGATAAAGAATCTGGGTGGATTAATGAGCTTTACAAGAGAGGGAAGCAACTCATTAAATTTATCACAAGGCATACAAGGGTAAACTACTTTTATGGCACTTACTCCAAGTTGCAGTTTCTTAAACTTGCAAAAACAAGATTTGCAAGTTATTACCTCACCTTTAGGCGGCTACTGAAGGTGAGACAATATTTAACTAATATGGTGACCTCTAAATCATGGGAGGAAATTAACATTGATAGATATGGTGCTCAAGTAGCCAAGGACACTATTCCTAACATGTTATTTTGGTCACGAATTAAATATGTTTTACAATTCACCAAACCAATTTATTACGCGATCAAGTTGCAATTCAGATCGGCCAATAATTGGGGAGGTGTGTGAGCAAATGGATAGCATGTTGGGGCAAATTAAAGACATTGTTGAGCCTAGAGATATCACCTTGAACAATTATATTCATGCACCTTGTACAATTATATTCGTGCAGAGGTGGAAAAACAATGGGATATGCTAAATGTTCCATTGCATGCCTTAGCATATGTTATGACACCTAAATACTTTCATTCATCATGGCTTTCAACACCAGCACCTGGGGGTGAGCAGGAAAAATTCACACCTAGATCCAGAGGTTCTAGAAGGTTATATGAAACCATTGGATAAATTAGTCCCTGATGAGGAGGAGGCTGCCATGGTACGGAAACAGTTGAGCAACTATACGCTTAGCACTAGTCCATTTGGGAGCATGCATGCAGTTAGAGATAGAGAGACTTTTTTTTCTCTTGAGTGGTGGAACATGCATGGAAGTGCTACTCCACATCTACAGACTTTGGCATTGTGGGTGCTATCACAGGTGGAAAACACTTCTTCCGCAGAGAGGTGTTGGAGCTCTTATTCTTTCATCCACAGTGTTAAAAGGAACAGGTTGAGTTTAGACAGTGCAGAGAGTTTGGTTTATGTTCATTACAACATGCGATTGTTGTCCCATTATTGTGATGATGCAAAGACTAATAAAGACCTTAAGATTTGGGACAGGAATCCAAAGGAGACCAATTTGGGGGATGGAGTGTTGCGATTAGAGCAATTAGAAGATGCTCTTATCCAAGATGATGATGATCAAGTTGAGATGCCACCCCCAACTGGTCCCAGGGTTCCCAAGTTCCATGCTTCAACACCAACAGCAGAAGCTTCATCTTCATCAGTTTCAGTGCCACAACTTCCATAGCCACCATCTTATTCATTGTCACCAGGTGGAGGCCCATCGCCATGTACTGTTCGTGGTGGAAGGAGGTGAGATTAGTAGATATATTCAAAATTTACTACCTTTGTCATAGATTAGACTTGTAGGCTTGTTGTGAATTTGAACCTTTTTTGTCTTACTCTTCCTAGTTCAATGTGTACTTGGGTCTTGGTGGTGGCCAAGTGGCCTATTTTGTAAACATTTGTTATGAACCTAATTCATAACTAAAGTAATAAATATAGTCATTAATAAAATAAATAGAAATAAATGTAATTACTAAATAATCAATTAAGATTATGTTAAATAGTCATTAGGTTAATGAAAAGGCATGTCTAAAAGACATGCCCATTCGTGAAAAGGTACCTGCATAGGTATAAAAGCAGGACCTCATTGTAATCATTCAATCGTCTTATATCATATCAATAAATATTTATTATTATAAATACCTCGTGTATTTTTATAATTAAAGCTGCTTTTGCTATTAAGTCTACAAATCTACAAATCTTGCTGCTACAATAATCAAATCTACGAATTCCGCTGCTACAGTGGTATCAAAGCCAAGTCAGAGCCAAGTTAAGGAAAAGTTAAAGCAATGGCACACAACATCGTTCTACAAGCCTACGAACGTAGTTTACAAGCCCGAGAACATTGTTTACCGTATAATGTGCCATTACGTGAAGATCCCAAAATAATTGAGAAGATTAGAAAAATTCAAGAAAAGCTTCAGCAATTAGAGAATTCTTGTGCAAAAGTCAAAAATTCATGTGTAGAAGTCACAAATAGTTAAAAAAAAATTTCCGCAGTAATCCATAAGAGAGAAGATGAACAATTTCATAAAAATGTGGAAAAAGAAAAACAAGAAAATCATGAGAAACAAAAAGATGAAAAATGTTGTAATAATGAGAAGGCAGTTAGTTATGTCAAGGTAAAATCAAGTAGAACATCCATGGAAAATTCAAGTAAATATATTCCCCCACCAATGCGTAATAAAGGAAAAAAGGAAGAGAAATGTTGGAAATTGGAGATAAATATTTCACAGAACATAAGTGTGCAATCCAAAAACTTTATAACTGTGAAGCACATTATAATGATGATGTAGATGTTAAATGTAAAATTGATTCTGCTAGCCAGAAAACTATTAAAGAAGCTGGAAAAAGTAATGAACAACAGAGTGTTTCATTCTCTGTTTTGAAGGAAACTTGTGAAGAAACAAAACAAGGTGAAGCAGGAAAGGGTGGCAGTAACACCAAAGCTCGTACGATTCATGAAAAAGCTGAGACAACATCAATACATATAGTTCATTAAGGATACAATTTGTCTCTCAATACTCGCTGATCCAATGGAGGCAACCATCAGTAGAGCTTTGGTTTCCGAGAAGAAGAAATTTTAATGGTGTTGTTACAAGAAAAAGGACAGGTGTTGGAGAAGGTGAAAAAATTGATCAGGCATCAAGGAGAGCAAAATAGAGAAGAAACTAGCAATCGTATCAATGGGTTATATTCTGAGTCGAGCCAGTCTATTTTCCTTGCATCTCAGGGCATGACCGGAAGTATGTATGCTGGAAGACACAAAAAAGTATTTGGGAGACTTAAGCGATTTTGAAGTTGAACCAAGCTCTCTGGAAGACACGCTAGTACTTTTTGTTGTTAAAGGGCTGCAAGGACTATTTCAATTTCAGATTCTCAACCATCAGATATACGGCCTCTTACAGTGTTATGGAACACACTGAAATATTTAGTGAAACTACTTGACACTTCAGAACATGGATTTGAAGTTGTGCATGAGTTTGTCTTTGATCGCACACGTGCAATCCGCCAGGATCTGACCATCCAAAATATTATTAATCACCAATCAATAGTCATGCATGAACAAATGGTCAGGTTTCACATTTTGTCACAGCACAAGCTTCAGCATCTTGGCAACAATAAAGATACATCATTGCTTCACCTGAATTTGGAACAGCTTTCCAAATGTCTCAAATCCTTTCTTGATCTGTATCACGTCACCAGAAAAGGTGAATCCAGTTCTGAAAATCAAGTTGAATTCTGTTGTTATTATGTTCTTATGAATCTGGGATCTGACAAGCTATGGCAGGGAGAAACACTTGCTGTGTGGTTTCGGAATATAAGACCATCACTATGGAAATCAAAAAAGATGGAATTTGCCAGGAATGTATTAAGGTGTTATCGCAAGTGCCAAAAACCACAGAGTTCATACGAATGCCGGGAGAAAAGGAGAAATATTGCCAATTTGTGGATATGAACTGAACGGCTTTTAAAATGACAGGCGTAAAATGGAGGTGAGCATTGCAAATGGTAAGAGCTGAGTTGTCTCTTGTGTTTCTCCCTTACTTTACCGTCGGCAATCTGAAGGTTTGTTTTATCTTCGGCAACCTTATCCCGTAGCCCCTTGGCTTTGCCCGCTATAAATTCTGCACCATATATCTCTTCATCGTTGCCCTCTTCTTCCGACTTATTGCATTTTTCTATTACCACGTCCTTCAGCTTCTTGTAGAGGAAATCATGAATAAAATATGCCAATATGCTTACAAAATAATGGCCCCATTCCTCCACGGAGTGAGATTTCATGTACAATTTACAGTACGGGTTACAATGCACAGTCAATCCCATCCAATCCTCAGAACTGCGCCAATTCTCCAACGCGCAACTTGTCTTTTCTTCCATTTGAAGTCGATCAATGGCCCCTTTGAGTCTCTGCAAGTTCCCAAAATGTTTCTGCCACATGATGTTCCTCGGTTCGTGGAACTCTATGTCTGCTCTCCCATTGTTGGAACTCATGTCAACAAAGTCCAACAATTTCCATGCATCGGAGCAGGCTTCCATGGCATCATTAATAACACTGGCTTTTTCATAGGCCGCAACAACCTCCTCTTGGATACCACTATTAATAATATTATCTCTGGTAGCACCATTGATGGCATCAGAATTACTGGAGTCCTCATACAGGTGGACAAGGCAATACATCAAAGAGATTACTTTCCTCTTCCCAGACATTTCCCTAATTACATTGAAATAATCTTTTGAGTCTTCACTCTTCAATTATGGTGATGATGCAGGTTTGCGTTTTATTAATTCGATAAGCTTTAAACAACCGCCCTTACCATTTGCAATGACTTCCTCCATTTTACGTTGTGTCATTTTAAAAGCCGTTTTATTGGCTATCCACAAATTCGGCTGTTGCTACAGTGGTATCAGAGCCATATTGAAGCCAAGTTGAAGCCAAGTTGAAGCAATGGCACACAACATTGTTCTACAAGCCTACGAACGTAGTTTACAAGCCCGAGAACATTGTTTACCGTATAATGTGCCATTATGTGAAGATCCCAAAATAATTGAGAAGATTAGAAAAATTCAAGAAAAGCTTCAGCAATTAGAGAATTCATGTGCAAAAGTCACAAATTCAAATGCAGAAGTCACAAACAGTTTTAAAAAAATTTCTGCAGTAACCCATAAGAGAGAAGATGAACAATTTCATAAAAATGTGGAAAAAGAAAAACAAGAAAATCATGAGAAACAAAAAGATGAAAAATGTTGTAATAATGAAAAGGCAGTTAGTTTTGCTAAAGGGAAATCAAGTAAAACATCCATGGAAAAGTCAACCAAATATATTCCCCCACCAATGCGTAATAAAAGAAAAAAGGAAGAGAATTGTTGGAAGTGTGGAGATAAATATTTCATCGGACATAAGTGTGCAATCCAAAAACTTTATAACTGTGAAGCAGATTATAATGATGATGTAGATGTTAAATGTAAAAAAGATTCGCACAATGAAGAAACTATTGAAGAAAATTTAAGGAAAAGGTAATGAACAACGAAGTGTTTCATCCTCTGTTTTGAAACTTGTGAAGAAACAAAACAAGGTGAAAGCGGGAAGAGAAGGTGGTAACACGAGAGCAACCGATTCATGAGAAAAGCGAGACAACATCAATACATATAGTTCATCAAAGATACAAGGATTTGTCTCTAATGCTCGCTACCGATCAATGGAAATGACATCAATGAAACTTGGTTATAAAAAAATTAACTAATTTAATTAATTAAAAGTACTATTTAATTAATTAAATTAATGAAAAAATTTATATATATACATATTAGTTTTAAGTGTTAAAAAAAAAAAGGTTAAGGACAAAGTACAAGAATTCTACAAAAGAAGGTACCATTCAAGGGCGTGTCCTAGCGAGGATAATCCGAAGTAAGGGGTGTGTGAAAGTTAAGCTTTGAGGACAAAGCTTTTCGAAGAAGGAGGCAATGTTATGAACCTAATTCATAACTTAAGTGATAAATATAATCATCAATAGAATAAATATAATTACCAATTAATCAAATAGTAATTATGTAAATTAGTGATTAAGTTAGCTGAAAAGACATGTCTAAAAGACATGCCTATTTGTGAAAGGTCACCTGCATGGGTATATAAGCAGGGCCTCATTGTAATCATTCAATCGTCTTATATCATATCAATAAATATTTATTATTATAAATACATCTTCTGTATTTTTATAATTAAAGTTGCTTTTGCTATTAAGTCTACAAATCTACAAATCTTCTTTCTGACAACCAAATCTACTTCATTGCTACAACATTATTATTTGAATTTTGGACATGCCTAATGTTGACAGTTGCTCCACTTGCTAGATAATATGCTTTATGTTTTATGTTTTATAATATGCTTAAATGTTGTACGTTTTATAATATGCTTAAAAATTTGATGTATGTTTGTAATTGCTAGAATATAGATTGTTGATGCTCGAATAATTAATCATTGATGTACAATGGAATCATGGATACCATATCTATCTTGATTTATGTAAAAATGTGCATGTTTTCATGTCTTCTACAACTAATTTGGTATTTGGGATGTTTTTTTTGAATATAAATGCAAAAACAATATGTATATAGTAGAGGCTTCAGAGACGCTTCGCTTCCTAGATTTTTGGAAAATGATGCTTCCCGTCACTTCAACGATATAAACATTGCAACGTTGGTTTCCCAACCTCATTGAATTTCATATGGAGAAAGTAGAATTTTAGATCTCACTCAAAATGCAGTAGAACAATTTTTCAGGAATTCAGGATTCGATGGATTGCAATGTTTCCATTGCATTTTGTCATGTACAAGGGTATGGAAATGGTATTTAATCAAGAGCACCAAGCCCTCTATGCACTTTAGAGTGACTTTTTGACTCATCACTCTACTATTTTTGAGTTTTAGTTATATCAATTTACTATTCCAGTCTTCAGATTTCAGTATCTATTATAGTCTATTTTGCTTAGTACTAATTGTTAAATTATAATATCAACCAGATATATTTTCTCACGGCAACTTAATTTATCCCCATTAATTTATCCCCGGCAATTTATTTATTTACCCAACCAATTGATGAATCGCTCAAAAAATTCTTCTAGTATTTTTTAACTTCTAGAATTAAATATATGCAACGAAAATAAACAAAGAGATCAATCACACGATGCAAAAAATAAATACCTACAACAATATCCCTCATTTCATTATACGGAATAGCGAGGGTTTTAAGTACAGTGTTGAACCTTGAATTGAAGAGGCGAGAGGGGGGTGAATCGATTTAACACATTCATGGACTTTTAAAACTTTCCTTTAAACTTATTTACACCTTCATTCATGATCAACTTAATATGTGAGAAATCTTAATTTGTGACAAGTATTAATGATTAGATAATGTAAGCAATGAGTCTTAATATGTGAGCAGCGAGTATTAAGCAGATTAGATATACCCATAGTTATTAAAATAGGAACCGGTGACCGGACCGGTGGACCTAATGAACCGAGTTTCTAACCGGAACCGGTCTAACAAGGAGCGGTCAGATCTCAATGAACCGGTTTTAAAAAAAATACATTAAATAATTATTTTTCAATAAAAAAAAACTATTTTTAAGATTTGCAACCATGATTCCAAGCCAAGAGAGACAAAATATGCAAAGTTTTCTCATTTATATACCATGCAAAGGTGAATATATCAAAATGGCACCGAGTGCAATACATATCATCGAAAAATACATAAGCAATGAGGCTCCAAATGGCCCATAAAGTCCAAAAACAATGCTACAAGCTATGAGGCCATTGACCTAATACAAGACTACATATTAGTGATCAACAACATGATCACTCCTCATCATGATCAAAATCATCACCACTACTAGACAAGGGATCATCAACATGAGCTACATAAATAATATGGCTCAGAGTTTGAGGACTCCTAAAACTTCTCTACAACTTTAGTAGTAGTAGTAGTAGTAGTAGTAGCAAAAATAGACATCAAAACTACAAATCACTGAGCAACATGGTCTCTCATGAAACTCATCATTGATTGATCGCTACTAGAAATGGGATCATCGACAAGAGATACATAAACATCATCTAGCTCAAAGTCTTCAGACTTGGATTGCTCAACCTTATAACATGATAGAAATTGAAAAAGTTTAACATGCCTAACCAGTGATTTTGGTTTGAGTGAAGGGTTCATCTCCTCAACCTTAAAATGCGGTAGAAAAAAATTAGCATGCCTAACCAGTTGTTTTCCTTTCAATGAAGGGTAAATTCTTGTTAAGGCCACGGTAGGGGAGTTCAACAATCAATACCACCAACATCAACAAAGTTCAACAATCAATGCCACCAACATCAAGGTTCTTAAATGACTTCATGCTCTTGATCAAATGCCAATCTCGTACCCTTGCACATGATAGAAACAAATGGAAACATTGCAAACCCCCAAACCATGAAACCCTGAAAACCATTAAGTCTGCTGAATTTTGAGTGAAATCTAAAATTCTAGTTTCTCCATATGAAATCCAATGAGGACGAAACCACTCTTAAACATCCCGAGTCATTTCATGGTAATGTTAAAAATTTAAGTAAAGGATGAAAATGAATTTAACATTACCATTAATTGCCAGGAGGATGTGTCAGAAAAATGAGAGGGTAGGCAAAGTCAAGTGAAGCCCCCTTTGCCCTCCTGAAATGGTAGCACAAACTTGAGCATGGGACACCTAACCGGCCGGTTAGGTCCGGTTAACCGGGATTTTTTTGTGAGATGCCTCCTTGAACCCGGTTGCATGGCCGGTTCCGCCCGGTGACTTAGCTAACCGGCTGGTTTGCTCGGTTACCGGTTCAAACCGGCTGGTTTTGATAACTATGGATATATCATATCAACACATAGACATCATGCACATAGACAGCAGATATAAGTGGAAACCCATAAGGGAGAAAACCACATCTTATTATTGTTGTGATGCAAAGGCAAGCTCCAACTCCCTCTCACCACCAATTTTCTGTAGGCTCCAACCTACAGGAGGCTCCTACCTCAATTCTGCAAGCTACAACTTGCAAGGAAGCTCCAACTCCCATCTATTTTCTACAGGCTCCAACCTACAGGAGGCTCCAAACTCAGCCAGCTACAACTGACTTCTATCAAGCTACAACTTGATATGGAAGCACCAACTTCCTCTATTTTCTGCAGGCTACAACCTACAGGAGGCTCCTACCTCAGTCAGCTACAACTGACATCTATCACGCTACAACTTGATATGGAAGCACCAACTCCCTCACTCTTTCAAAAAAAACAAATGCTGATTTACCTGGATATCAGCTCTGTTTTGTACCTTCTTCACTGCTGTCCACCAGCCTTCATATCTGCCTTATATCATCTCTGAATCTTCACAGCTTCTCTATCTGCTCCTCCTTCTTCTTACCCTCTCTGCCTCATTTCTCCATTCTCTAACCTCAGTATGCATATCTATGTGATATCATTTATAGAGTTCACCTCATGACTGTTTGTAATCCACAGGGAATTCGAAATGAATAGCCATGACTCTTTGCCTTCTACCTTTTCATTTCTTTGTCCAGCTCATTCAAAGGAATATAGCAATATGTACAAATTTCAGTTTTACAGTGGAGTTTTGTTTGCCTACGGAGACTTGCCTTTGCATCACAAACAATATAAAATTAATTAAAACATTTACATTTACATTTCTAACTGATATGTCTCATTCAACCCTTTCAGTTCTTGGTTCACTGTGCGTTTGTCTTTTCTGCTGCTGTCACTGTCTTTTTCAATTTCTGCATACTCTCCTGTTTTCCATGCATGTAGAATGCATTTCCCAAATTATGTTCTAAATCTGGCAGCTGTTGTCATGTAACAGTTCTGCATACTCTCTTGTTCACTGCAATTGTGTATCTGCTGCATATATAACTGCTTTACAAGTTTAGCCCCCAAATAACTCTCAAAGTCTCATGCATATAAAAATGCATTTCTAATTAATCATTCGAAAGGGTCCTCAATCTCTCCAATCTGGGCAATTTCAATATCTTATTTTCTGAACTGGAAATTTAAATTACTGTACGCGGAAGCTTCTTTCATCTATGGTTATGAAACCATACATATGATAAACTTCGTATTTCAAATATGCATATACAATTAAATCCAAACTCTGAACCTCAGTCAATACACTTATGAGCATTTGAGTCAACTTTCGACCTTTATAATAAAATGCATTATATAGTGGCCACTTTATGGAATGGATACTCATATAGGTATAAACTCCACGGCATAAACCTTTACGGTTTCAACTTACCTTCTTATCATTCATCAAATGTGTGCAACGCATTATACTTTCAGCCACCATTTCATTTGTATATTTTATGGTTAGTTATAGGTTTAACATCTTTTGGAAAGACATTTTTCTTGTTTTATAAGTTTTTAGGTTTCCCTCAAAGCTTTGGAGGGAGCCCACAACAACTCCTCAAGATAAGTATCTCATTCCTTCTCTATTTGTTTTCATGTGCTTATTTAAAGTTTTGATTATATTAAATACTAATCCCCTGTCTACCTCTATTTCCTTGTCTAGGAAATTAACCTGCTCAAGAATTATGGAAGAAGGTCTCAAGGATTAAGAAGGAAGCCCTCACCAGACAAAGCATTGAATCAAAAAGGTTTGTTAAAGAATCAAAGGTATATCTTAGATTATAAATTATTGTTATTCTTTTTGGTATATCCATTCTACATTACTAACTGTTGTTGTGTCTAGCTCTCATGAATCTTAAAAGGTTCTTGTTTGGGATGATTCACCATCTGATGAATCTACCCACCTCATATACCTCAAATTGTTTGCATAAATAGAACCCCAAAAAAAAGGTTCTCTAGAAACCCTAACCTAACGGTATGTTGATAATGTGTGAAACCCTAAACCTACTTAGGGCTATTACTGACAAAATTGCTATTCTGGTTAATATATAGATAATGTCATGTTTGGGATTTTGATATGATCATTGACGCTCTAACTAATTAAGGTTGAAATGATGTTGTTTGAAATCTCGAACCTTTGAAGTCTTGATAGAATAAGGGTTTTCTTTTGACATGAACCAAAAGGTTTTGGTTAGGTCTACAAGCAAAATCCTTGCTATGGAAAGTCCTAGGAATGAAACCCTAAGTATATATTTCTTTGATTGTGTCCCTAGCTTAGTCTAGGTCTATATATGTATGATATATTCTAATCATATGATATGCTTATGCATGATGGCAATCTCCTATACATATATGTTGACCAAATTTCTAATGGACATAAGTTCTAGGGTTGGAAACAAGCTCTAGTCAAGGTTTGGAGTTCTAGGAAGATGTTTGAAAAGTCTAGGGTTTTACATCTGAGCCCTAGTAATGATTAAAATTCCCTACTATGTGTATTCATCTGATATAATGTTTGCTGACAATTTATTGATGGAAGATCTAGGCTTTACACAAAACCCTAGTCGAAGCTCTTTGTGATGTGCCTGTTCTGATTCAGATCTAAGGTTTAGTAAAAGCTATCCATGTTGAATTTGACTTGATTGAATGAAATCTAGGGTTTACATAAAATTCTAGTAGATAGTTGATCATATGGTTTCTGAAAGTTATCTAATCTTTTGTTATCTTGATTGAATTGTTGATATGATTTAGGGTTTGTATCAAACCTAGACTAGATGATTGAAGTGTGGAAGTATAGTCTCTTGTTGATTATGAAAATTCTAAATGCTTCCGCTACTATAAAGTTTTTGTTATGACTAACTTCATGCTTCTACAGAATTGGTTGTACTTGTTGTCTAAGTTATACAAGTACATCGTATTGGTGAAGAAGTCTGTTATAGAAGTTGATATGATCAGCATGATGAAAAGAATGGAAGCCATGAAAGATTCTCCAACACCGAAGGAAGAAGTTAATCTCCCTACATTAAGAGAGAGCATGGATAAAAGAACTCTCCTTAGGTAAGAGGGAGGGCACAACATAAATCTTGATTGGAGAATATATGTTGGTAGAAATGTTGCTACATGTAAAGTAGGGAAAGGAATCTTCTCTCAAAGATTCAATTTATAGTCCTACTGAGATTAGTAGAAGGGCAACATCGAAAACCTGAAGGTTTGTTTTGATTATGTATTTGAAAACATATTGTTGATTGTGGTTGTGTTTGTACAGGTGAATCTCTTGAAAGTTTGGATAGCATGTTGGTTACCAATCAATTTGATTGGGAGAGATGGGTTATCCTTGATCTGTTGGATCAAGGGTATTGAGGCTTTGCGAGTGAAGCATTGCCTGGAAAGACAACGGGTAGACACTTTATGTTGATGTCTAGTAGGGAGGGTGACATTGGGTGGATGTGCACCTAGTTCCCTAGGTTTATGGTTAGTAAGTAAGCCTGATGGCACCTATAGAGGCTAAAAGATTTAGTCCATCTTAGTCCCACCTAGATAGATTACCCTGGTCAGGAACCTAGTCCATGGCATTGCGGTGCCTAAATTGTTGAGTCACCAATGGATAGATTTCCCTGGTCAGGAATTTGGTCCATGACATTTAAGTGTCAAAAATTCTTCATAGTTCACATAGTTGAGATCTACCTTGTGCTGTTATGAATACCTCCCTAGTTAAGAGGGAGTGTTGAAGAGTATAACTAGGTTCGATCTTCATAAATTATATTTGATTCAATATGTATTGTACTTGTCAAAAGAATAAAAGAAAAGAATTTTATATTATTATTAAATGACTTATTAAAGCATGGGTTTCATGCTTGGGTCATATTATTTTAAGTCAAAGTCCCCATTGTGGACTTCTAGGTTTTATTCAAAGTCTATAGGGTTATTGCAACTTTAAATTGACTCATATTAGGCTTTTGAATCATGCAAATACGTCAAATATTGAGTCAAATATGATTTATGCAGTTTACACATCAAGTCAGCCTTCAAGTGATCAAGTCGACCTCAACTCCAGTAAATCGAACCCATCAAAAGCCTATAAATACAGGGAGATCGAGTTCATTTGGAGACATCTCTCACACACTCAAAAATTCGATATCTTTTATTGCATCAAGGAAAAGTGTGGAGTGAAGGAAGAGGTCTTTTGGAGTGCGGTTTTGGGAAAGTTAAAGGAGTTGAAGAAAATCAAAATTTTGGTGCTACTCTCTCTCTCTCACGCGCTATAGTTTGGAAGATCGAAGTTCTCCATCATTTATTTCAACAACTGTTGCATCGGGTGTTGCCAGTTGTTGCTTCTAATAGAAGAAGATGTCGAAGTTGATTTAATGTTGTTGACTTAAGAAGTTGTATTGGGTTAAAATCGAAGTTCTAGAAGCAAGATCGAAGTCTTTCCATCAAGATCGAAGTTCCAGAAACAAGGTCAAAGAAACTACTACATAGTGTTGCTACTGTTGTTGCTGCCAGATTAAGGAAGGATCAAAAGGAAGGTTGACTTGGTGTGGAGGAAGTCTGAGTCAAGGTCTAGAGTCTCATGAATTACTATTGAAGAAAGAATTACAGACTGGGTTTTCCCCAAGAGTGGGGTTTTTCCCTGGCTACTGGCCTACATCTTGTGTCCTTGATCTATGTGCATTTGCTTTAATATTTGCTTGATCAACTAATAAGAAAGAAGAAAAGAAGAACATAATAAGAACTAAAGTATATCACAAGTAAATAATCAAGAATAAGGGAATCTTTATGCCTTTCTGATTCTCTAACACTTTGTACTTGCATGTTCCTCTTTTTAGCTTTCTCACAAAGTTGGTTATCTCTACATCTTAAATCTCATTGTAGTTGCAACTAGGCCTTGGCTTAGACTATTGCTTGTTTTTCTCTGCCTTCTTGGATGTTGTAAAAGTTGCTTCTCTTTTGGATGAATTCTCCTGCTCTATTCTCATTTCATAGGTAGTCAGTATTCCATGCAATTCATCCATGTCGACATTTTCTAAGTCTGATCTTTCTTCTAGCACTGAGAATGTAGCATCAAATCTCATTGGAAGTGATCTCAGTACTTTTTGGACTATTACCTTGTTTCCCATTTGTTCTCCCAATCCTTGTATGGCATTTACAACTTCATCAGCCCTAAGAAAATTAGCAGCAATATTTTCATCTTCATTCATCTTCGGTTGTACAAATTTTCCTCTAAAAGTCTAAAGCTTGGCCTCCTTGACCTTTTATTCCCCTTCATATATAGTTTGGAGCTTTTCCCAAACATTATTTGCAAATATGCAATGCATAACTTTTACATGCACGGATTATGTTAGGCCATTCATAATAGCATTCCTAACTTTAGCATTATTATCATAGAGCTTTTTACTTGCATCATTTGTTGGAGCAGTCAAGGATTCTTTGTAACCAGTCCTTATGGATCATCAGACATCATATCCTTGAGATTGCACATATGCTTGC